>OMNM01048800.1:0-10262 GCA_900302745.1 Parablennius parvicornis
TGAAGCATGACAACTTCAGGTCCAAGGTGGTCTTGGTGAAAATACTGGTGGCCATCTCTGTGGCGCGTCGATCCAAACTGGATCTCGTCGATTGCGACATTTCCCCCTCTACGTATTTTAGGATGAGATACTTGCACAGCACCCTGATCACGTTTTGCGCATTTTCAGGGAACAAGGTCCCTCGCAGCTTGGTGATTATCCGCTTCTCAGACTCTGCAATCCCCGGTACGCTCACCCCTTTACTTTTGTCCCGAACCAACACGCTTAGGTCGAGTATTGTGTTCATGGCGTGCATCTTGATGGTGAGCGACAGGCACGCGGCCCGGATGTTACTCATGTTCTTCAACAGCTGACACAGGTCCTCTCCGAGGTTTAGGCAGGCTGTTACGTACTTATCCATGACATTCACAGCCGGTACGGAGACAGAGTGGTATACCTCACTTGGCACCAACAGGGCGGTTGAAAGCCTAGCGGACATCCACGCGACCGCTGGGAGTCGGTGGTTCTGATAGTCTGTGACCGTGACCACGTCACAGTCGGGATCCTGACGACCGGGGTAAATCATCCCGGTCTCGTTTACCGCATTCACACTGTGGAAGTGCAATTGGAGGGCCAGGGCTTGCTTCAGTTGATCTGGGTAAATCGTTCGTCTACCAAAGTCTAACTGAGGAAAATCAAAGACTTTGGGTTCTGCCATGCTCATTTCACTCTGCCCCGTCTAAGCACCTATCCCATCTATCCCTATCATCGACCGTCTGTTGTTTTCGCTCAGCTGCGTCCGTTGTATCCGACCCACCACCCGACGGAATCTCACCCTGCTCACGGCGACTTGGTCCACATGATCTCTTCATATGGTGATATGAGAAATAACATGATGCCAAGAACAACAGTTGAAAGAAAAGACAGAATTGTAACGTATCACTTTATAAAGCGTTTAGTCGTTCATGGTGCACGATAAGCTCTCATTCATTTGTGATGCAAAAAGCAAATAACAAAATGAAAATTGTAAAAAAGAAATACACAGTGAGGTGCAGATAGTACGACACATACAGACTCCGATAAAACTGATTTATGCATTTGGGGGTTGCACGGGCTCATGAGTGCATATACATGCATATATGAAATATATGAGAAAAATAGAAAATGTGTGATAACATATATGAGAAACGAAAAGGAAAAGAAAAAGAGAGAGAAAAGAAAACGTCACTTCTTTGACAAACATGGTGAAAAATCGTGGTTGATAATATGATGGTTGATATTACTCGGTTGAACATTTCCACGTCAGGGGGTTTGTTTAGGTTTCTTTTGGGCTTTTATGATTATGATAATCAATAAGGGGCAAGTCAGGATGGACTGCGCGACCGAAGCGCCAGCCATGATATGGTTGCGGCCTATCATGCGCTCGTATTTGATGTACTTGGCCCCCTGCGATTGGTCCCGTGCCGCCTTGACCCGGGCTTTCTTGATGTAGTTCCGAGCTGTAACAGCCACAATGTCGATGGTCTGCAACAAAGTCTGTCCTCGTTCTAGCAACTCAGAAGCCCTGGCGGATGCGTTGCGAATGCTAGTGAGAGACGCGTGTATGTCTGTCTCAGAGAGAGAGTACACCTTAGACAATACCCTGGGACCATTGAACACCCGGAATAGACTCAGGTCATTCTTTGTGTCGATGTTATGTGTCTCGCCGAACGCTGTCCTCGGTGTGTATGTGTTGGACTGGGGCTCGTAGCAGATAGGCCCGGAGCACGGCACGCCGCACACTACGGGGCAACGCAAACTGATCTTGCAGTTCTCATCCACCTGGCACGCCAACACGTTCTCGTCGTCACGCTCGAGAGGTTCGCATATCCCCCTCCAGTCACACACGGGCACCCTATAGTTGGCGTGTGTGTCATTCACCAACGGACTGTCAAGCCAACAGGTCCTGTTGCCGTTGGAGGAGTCTATGAAGGGCAAATACCGGTGGGAAAGTGCGGTTAGACTCCAAGTCTCTCTCTCAACGATCATTATGAGCTCGGTAGATGACGACGACGACGATGATGATGATGATGTTGATGATGATGACGATGATGATGATGATGATGATAGTGGTGGTTGTGGTGGTGGTGGTGATGGTGATGACAGGACACGGCTAGCGACCGGTATGCCAATGTAGGACTCTACGATGAAGTTGGGGTCGCAACCCGTCTTATCTGCTCTCTGTACACCTCGAGTGCACGTGAACAACTGCTGGTGAGTTCCCCGCAAGACAAACGTGACCGTGTAGAGCAGAACGGCCAACTTGAAAGTCCAGCAATTTGTTGAACTTGCCCGTGACGTTGGACATCGGGGCGTCAGCTGTTTGCTCGCAAACGTGTCGAAAGCGAAAGTGGAGTCACACGCCGCTTTCAGGGCTTCCGCAATCAAAGTCCTGTGGTGTTGCAAATTGTCCACCGCTTGAGGATGTGAAGCCGCAGAGGCCTCGTCGAAGGAAGACAAGAGTTTTGACACGAGATCGTGTCAGGGCTAGTTGATGATGTGCGTTTCCATGAGGGCTGCCAAATCATCAAAGGCCGCGACGAGCTTCGACGTGGCCGCGACGGACTCGCTCTTTGCTCTGTTCAACGCGATGCCGGCATCGCGTCAGGTTTCTCTGGTACACAAGTAATCGCAGCCCGGGTGAGACTCTGGCAAGCCTGAGCAGGCCATCTCAGGGCACCCGGGGTATTCGACCTCAAAGTCGGCCAACTCGAGTCCCAGAGAGAAGCGGTACGCAAGGTACACGCGACACGCCTCTGGAGTGCATATCTTCCACCTGCCGGGGTAAAGTATCACTCTGTGATCGAGGGAGTCGAGGAACGTGTCCGGATCATCTCCGATCTCCCAGATCGGGGTCGAATTGGCGAGAACCAGTCCCTGGTTTTCGAGGCTGGCGTTCCAGGTCGACAGAGAGTGTTGGTTTGATGGGACAGAGCGAAAAAGGAGAAACAGGGCTAACAGTAGTGGAGAAGAATGAGAGGGAAGGCGTGAGGTCGCAGTCGTGGTTGAGATCATGATGCTTTTTTTCATTGTTTTTTATGTAGCACTTTCCTGGAGTGTTGTTGGTGATATGGACCACAGTCACAAAGGAAGCCGAGAGTTGCGATTAAGTTTACGTTGATTAGTATAGATAGTACAATGGCTGTCAGACACAGCGCGGAGGTACGTGAACTTGCTCGGAATACCACACGTTCCACCTCCAGCTTGGCAGGCTCTCCGTCGTCCACGTTCAGTGAATCCAGTTGTGAGAACACCTCTCACAAATCCCGGAATCCCTTGTTTGTCGCGCTCACACAATCGCAGGTCTTCCCCAAGTACACGTGTGAAGAAGCTACGAGATCGACGAGGCTCGGGTCCCCTTATCGACAAAAGAGCGACGCAACGGGCTTCGCGATCTCCTCGGAGAGCGTCTCCGCTGTTACGGCGTATCTTTTCATCTTGCTGATCTGAGGTTCTTCCTAATGCGTGTAGTAGCCCTGTGTGGGTTGGACGGACTGAGATTGCCTGTCCGATTCAAAAGAGAAAGGTTTCCAGTCACAGGGGATCTGCATGCATACCGTGGTTGACGGTGAGTAGCACTTTTACCCAGATTTCATCGGAGGATTCAGATGACGAGTTGCTTGAGATCGCAATCTGGTGCCCGGTCCCTCCGCGGTGCCATCCGTTATCCGCGTATTCTCCCAGGTCCAAGCATGCGGACAAGCCTCTGATGCATTTGATCACCTTTGATATTAAGCGTGTGCCTTCGAGGGTCGAAGTCGACGCCCGGGAGGGAAGCTAAGAGGTGCGATTGTCCCCCGCGAACCCTCCACTGTCGCCGGAAAGCCAGTGTCGTTCCTCTCTGGTCAGCGTGGGTGCCGCACCGAGCCGGAGACTGGCGTCCGATAGACTCCTCAGAACGGACTCCCTGGATTCCGGGGTGACCGCCACCTTCACAGAGACCATGGCGCAATGTCTGGCCCCGCTGATGTAGCTGCGGCGACTCTCGTCCTCTTGACCTATGCTCTGCAAGCCGAAAGAAGGCAGTCTCAGAGGGTCCCGGCTCCGTCGGACCGAGGCAGGCGGCCAATGTACGTAGATCCTATAACCATCCCAGTCGACGAATGCCACCATGTCCCTGTAATTCAGGCTGACGGTTCGGGCACCGGGCGGCACGGATTTGACAGTCTCGATGGCTGGGTGCTGGGTGACGAGTTCACTGAGTTGCTCCTGCATAGCTCCTCCAAGACCAAGAGTTCCGTCCGCTCAGGATAATTTTCGTTACAGGGCAGCCTGAGGGCATACGGGTCTTCGGATATGTACTCTCCTACGGTCCAGCGAGCGGGTCTCACTCGCCCCACACTCACGTTGCTCTGAGGGGGGAACACAGATATGGTGTCCAGATTTAGAATGGCGCCGTGCGACAATACAAGCAGACCTATCTCCCTGAGCGCGGTCTCGGCCCGCTGCTGCTTGGGCGACAGGGGGCAAGCTCCCGTGCAGTTGTGCCACCCAGGAGCCGGCTTGAGAGGTTCGAACAACAGCACGTGTCCTCTGTCGTCGATCCGAAAGGACCTGGGGCAGACGAGCACGACTTTGGCAAAATCCGCTCTTCTGTCCCAGCACAGCACGCAGCGCAGGGGCGACACTGAGATCTCCTAACACTCTGGGATGCGAGATTCTACGGCTCGCTGGTAAAAGACATTGAATTCATTCACTTTTGTCAGTCTGACACATCTCTCTCTGCTGCTGCGACACATGAGGTAATTGTACTCCGTGTACCTCCGGGTCTGTATCGCGTCGGCCAGTGCGTTTGCCGAGAGCCCGGGGATCAGCTCCAACTTCTACCCATAGAGGTTAGCCAGCTTAGCAAATTCGGAAGCTTTTACGGTCTCCACGTCCACTTCGACGACCACCACCCGCACACCGCCCGTCTGTGGCCAGACCGACGTCCAGTCGAGTACGGCGGCGAGCTCTTCCTGACGTGGAGCGGCTCGGCTGGAGTGTAAGAAGCTAAGCTTCATCCCGATTTTTCCTCCCCAGCATTGGCGAGCGATGGCGCAGAGGGTATCCCGGGCTGCTAGCGTAATGTATAATCTGGGCATCGTCCCGGCGCCCCCCTCGTCCTATAAGGACCGAATGGGCACTGTCGTGTACCGCCGCTCGTCCTGGCCCGGGTGGAGATCTTCCAACCACACACGAAACTCGACGAGCACCACATCGCATCTCATCATGTCCAGAGGCTCAGACGGCGCATCTTGCGCTGGACCGGGCGAAGATGTTCTCTGTGACCAGACAGAAGCGTTCGGTTCGAGGCGCGACCGAGCCGTACAGAACCCGACCCCAACACAAGGTTTTCGGCTCCTCGTACGTAACTTGCAATGTCCAGTCGCAGTTGCTGCCCTCGACTCCCTTGGATACGTGCGAGAAAGGGCTCGAGATGCACGTGGGTGAGCACAGGGCGTCGGGCTCGGAGTAGTCCAGCAGCGCGCGGGTGCAATCGCAGGCGGGTTGCAGCGTGGGTTTCCAGATGCATTAGATTTCTAGATTGCGACCGAAAAACTCCTCGCGTTTCTCGTGCCTGTCGTAGACCAAGACATTGATGTACACGGATGGGAACGGGCCACAGTACAATTTTTCCACGACCAGTGAGATGTCGAACATGTGCACGAAGAAGCCAAGCGTGTGCCTCTTGTGCCACTTGAGGCCGCTCGCGACGCCGTATCATTACTCAAAAGGCGTGATGCGCACTTCGTTCGCCATCACCACCGACCGACTCACGGGGCTGCCCCTTAAGCCTCTGTATCAGATGATTCTTTTGAGCTCGTATCTTTCCAATGTGACCTCGGGGATAGCGAATTTGGTTCGTATGATGATTTTACCCTCGTCCCCTACCCACCACGGGCTGGTTTGCTCAAAGAGGACACCCACCCTGGGTTCCGCATCCTTCGGGTTGCAAAACGGTCTCACGCTAGATCTGTACATGAAGATCGCTAAGTCGAAAGTGGATATTTTGTTCAAGGCATAGTAAGCCCACTGGACTGGTGTGGTTTGATTGAAGAGAACGGTCTCAAGATGGTACTTGCAGTGTCGGGGGTCTTTGTCTCTTGCAAAGTGGTCGCAAAGTGTCGCCGCAACTTCTTCGGGTAGATCTCGGATCCAGATCGAGGTCAGGTCATTGAGCTTCTCTTGTAAGATGCCGGGCTCCAGCTTGTTCCACAAACCCGCCACGTAATCCTCGGGGTGGCCACAGATCGTGTCGTGCCACCTCGTGCCTCTCAGAATCACGCTTTGTCTGCGTTGAAGCAGACCTTCATATGCCATACGTAAGCTTCTAGGTTGCGGTAGTTATCCAGACGGGCACACGGCCGAGCACCTGTGTCCTCCCTTGGATCCGATCTGGCCGATAGGTTGCCCCAGAGGACAGCGATATCGACACAGGCCCTTGACATCACCCATGCACCCCAGGAGAATGTGCTGCGGTCCCTGTGGTCCGCCTTGGCCATTCTATTCGCGGACCGCGTCTCCAACCCTCAATGGTCGATCCGCGAGTTCGGACATGGATGGTGCGGAGGAACAATAGTTTACTTTGGAACTGCAATTTTGTCAATTGCTCTCGTCGAAATGCATCACCCTCAGCTCAGTGTACCTCGCCGCGCGACCCAAGACGAAAAGTGTTGCAAGCAACAGAGTCGTCACGGGTCCCATCGCGATCCAGGGGATTCTCCAATTAACTGTCTGTGAAAATGTGTGATTTGTCTTTTTATTGCTCTCGGCTGGATGCAAAGGTCCTAATAAAATGGCAAATAGTTCAAAGGGAAAGATGGAGCACAAACAGATGGAAAGTCCGTCCATGCCAAAAACGCTGCTGAGTCTTTTCGACGGCACAGGCAGTATCTGCGAACCTTTCCTTGAAGCTGGCTGGAACGCGCGAAGGCTGGACGTCGATGGTCGCCACGGCGCCGATATCATCGTTGACATACAAAAATGGGACCCTGCCACAGATTGGTCAGGCCCGGCTCCAGATGCTATATTCGCGGGGCCACCTTGTGAAAACTACAGCTCGGCCAGGACTCACACAAAATCACCTTGGGACCTTGAACTCGCCGACTCTCTAGTGCGAAAGACAATAGACATCATAGAGTACTTCCACGCCACGAACCCCGCTGTTCAGTTTTTCGTGGAAAACCCCAACTCCAGTTTGCTCTGGAAGAGATGGGTTTCACACAGGCTTTACGAAGATGTCTCAAAACACCCCGAGAGCGTCTTTGTTAAAGCCGTGAATTGCAACAAAGAAAAGAATACGTTTCGGATGATCACGTGGGCCAGAAACTGGGGGTTCAGGAAGTCCTGTAAGGAGAGGTGCGTCGTTAGACTGGACTACTATTGGTATGGAGCAAAATACAGAAAGAGGACCAGGTTGATGACCAACAACCCCTTCATCGGCCTGATGTGTGAAAAGAACTGCGGCAACATTCGACGGGGAAGGCACATTGAGGTAGCTCAACGGGAGCCACGTGACTACGCTCAACAAGCCGACTCAACAGGACCTGGAAAGTGCAGGCACACCTTGGACTAGCTACACGCTTACCCCGCCGGTCCGGTGAAGGCGATATTCAAGCACGTTGACCGAGCGGTCCACGCTGATAGAGGAGGTGTCGGGCCCACGTTAATACCGCTGGGGCCGCTGTGACTGCTGCTGCTGCTGCTGTTGTTGTATTGTTGTGTATGTTCTTGGTATGTGTGATTTCACATAAGAATTTTACAAAAAAGCAAAAGCTGGAAACGAATAAAGACATAACCACTGCTTATTTTACCTGTGTTGCTTTTTTATTCCATTTTTACTTCATCATATTTTTTAAAACAAAAACAAAGTCACAATGTACATGTACACACATCAAGGCAAAAAACATTTTGGGTTGGTTTGACTAGCGAACACCAGAGCACCCAGCTTGCGCTTGGAATGGACTCTATTGTGTATAGGACACAGGTACGTCTCAGACTTCCCCTGCACACAAAAGAGTCCCGATCCCATCTTCCTGATGGTCACCGGGACACCCCACACCAAGGCCAATCTTCGAGCTTCGCTTTTCACTCGAGCCCCGTCCGGCAATTGCTTTGACCAACAGACGGTGAGGGGCAGAGCGCGCCCCCCGGCTCTGAAACGGCTCCCCAGCGACATCACGTCTACCAGTAAGGGGTTGGAGGAAAGGCCCACCGTGAGAAACAGCGGGTCCTCGAAGCCGGGGTCTTCCATGTCTTGAGTGTTGTACGTGTCCATGTATTCGAAGCCCGAGTCTTCCTTAAAGCAGTTGGGTAATCGCACGCACGTCCTAAACGAGTACGGGGCCTTGTCGATGCACAACCGCCTGCCGGCCACGCAACGCGAGGGGTCTAGCCTTAGATGCCTGGGCCCTGGGGCGTCGTCGCTACGTTCCCGTCTTTGCATGGCACTTCCCAGATCACAGAGGCTGCACGAGTCCGCGTCACCCGGGTAGGAGAGTAGAACATAGTTGAGAGAAACCTTCTCCATCTGGTCGAGTAAAGGTCTGTATGCCTCTATGCCTTCACAGCAGCACAGTTCTACCTTTAGATACCAGAGCATTCTGAGACTCAACTTGGACTTGGCCAAGGAAACTCTGAAGTAATCTTGGCCTTGGCCAGCTCTTTGAGAGACGGGTCGCTCTCAAACTCGAAGGTCGTCAACTTCACGCATCTCAACAAAGACTCCACTATCACCAAGATGAGACTGAAAATTTCTCGTTGCATTTCCCACAGTACTTGAGGTCCATGTCCAGATTCAACCGGCTGACGGGCCTGCCGGGTAGAAACACCTCGTTGTAGCATCTGGGACTCACGCGGCCTCCTAGGCCGTGTCGCCGTCCTATGACCATGGTACTAAGGTGTCCCCGTGAAGTAACCAAGTACCTACGTGGTACCCTGCCCGTGGACGGATCCACGGGGCCTTCCATGAGCAGCACGGGGTTTACGGAACCCCACTCCTTATGCGCCGGTAGAATGCTGGGGGGCTCCTGGCCGCCGCAGTAATTCACCAGATTGTCGAATTTCAGCTCGCCGCTGGTGCAAATCGAACAGGTGAGGGAATGCCCCGGGTCTATCCGTCAGAGTCCTGGGATGGTTGTTGAAAGTTTTCAACGTGTTCGCTGTGAACATTTCATCACTTTGTGCCCCGGGTACACAGGGATGTGGGTCAGGACACGTCGAAACGCCGGCACTGCCGATGGACCCATCTGTCCGCACAGCGACGGCATCCACCGTTTCGGTCGCGATGCCTCGCGCTTTGTGGCGATCGTCCGACGTCTCACCTCCGTCTTCTCTGTCGGGATCCGTAGAGGGTCCGTTTCATCCCGTGCTCCGCCGCTTGCCTCGCATTCCGCTCCGCTACTGCCACTGCGGTAGTTCCACTGTGAAAACGAGACGTGGTCCTCTCCCACCAACGGGATTCTGTGAAGAGCCCGATGTTCCTCGATGCTCCGGTCCAGAAGCCCCCCCTCGACTGTCATCTCCTGGACCCCTGGGGGGGCGGCATCACCTCTATCCGAGTAGTGTAGGCCGAGAGCTCGGTTGAACAGAGGGTAAAGATGCATGATGTCATATTTTCTGCCGAGCATTTCACACACCGATTTGAAAAAGACCGAGTGCATTCGCAAACCAAGCAGTAATACCTCATCCACAGGTTTGTGTGTGTAGTGGGCTAAAAAGGTAGAGCATTTGACATTTTTGATGCACACATTTCTTCTAGATCGCTTCCAGAAGCCACAGAGGATAGTCGCAGGTCATCAATCGGCTTCCGGAAAATCATTTCTTGCAAAAGTCTCCCGATTGAACGCCCCATACCGCAGACAGTGACATTCCGAAGTAGTTGTAAAGAGTCTTCGGTCATGTCTTCAAAGTTAGAGGCGACCAGGAGAGCACGTCGCAAGTCTCCTTTTCGCAGAAGCAGGACCTCGTTCGAGATATTCCATACGCACCACTCTTGGTCAGACCACCCTCAAGTAAAGTAGCACGTAGCGATGAGCTCCACGGTGACTTCTATATTGTTATTCTCGGCATGGCGCGTTCTCTTTGCCATGGCTCATGAAGTCCGTCGACCCGTAGTCCCGGAAGATCTCACCCCCCTGCACACACACACACACACACACACACACACACACACACACACACACACACACACACACACACACACACGCACACACAGGTCACATCGATGCTGTGACACCAAATAATTCTGACATGCATGTTTA
>OMNM01048802.1:0-17984 GCA_900302745.1 Parablennius parvicornis
ATTAAATTAAGTTGATCACTATGATTGTTCCAAAGTCTTTCTCCCAACAACTGAAACACACCTTTGTTTGACATTGGTTCTTACTTTGCATATTTCAAACCTCTTAATTAAAATGTCCTCTTCTTAATCTGAAGAAGGATTTCCAGCAATTTTAACTTAACTATAACCATAAATTTTAATTGTTTGGACCTCTGCTTTCGTCATAAATAACAATATTTAAAGTAAAGCGATGCGCTACAACTTAGAACTTAGAACACTTTCTACTTTCTTTCTCTCTTTCTGTGTAGACATAATGAACATTACCGAGCTGGCCAACGTCTTTTTCACTGTCGTGATCCTCATCACCGGATTCCCTGGGTCAGCGTCTGACCCGTGTACCAACAAGAACTGTCTGCCCAAGTACAAGAGCTTTCTCCATAGGCATGTTCTCCAATCTGATTTCGACAGAAATTCGATACAAGCATGGGAAAGGTGAACATACTTTTGTTTCATTTTGAATGCCTGATCCAGCACGAGCTGGCAGGCAAGTTGCACCGTTGATTATTCGTCTGTCAGAGATTGCACGTTTGGCAAGTTTGGCTATTGATATTGATTAATAACTATCAAAGGCGATGACAAATGGAATCTGATATGCATCAGATAACCTTGAGTGATGGGTCGGGCCCCCCTGCGTTCAGATCGTCTGTGTCCAATGAAATCTCAACACATTGATGTCTCAGTTCAGTGTCTCGTCACTGCGACGTGTGCAATGCTAATTGTTGATTTACTCCTGAAGGTATTTGAAGCAGCAGCAGCTTTGGGGCCGAGCCCCCACGCAGTCCTTCATGGAGGCCAATGAGAATGTGGAGAACATCTGCACCAACGGCCTGCGGGTGAAGAACGGCAAGGCGGATAACCTGTGTATCAGCCAGTCAAAGATGAAAGTCTATAATGTCATAACCACTAAGGACAACAACGGCGGCAAAATCAACGTCAATGATGAATTGATTCATGTGGTTGTGGCTTGTGACAAGGTTAATAACCGCTGCCTTCCCGTCCACTACGAGGGAAAGAATAACCTGCAACCAAGTAATGTTCCCTGCTTACCTTAGAGACATCCATGATTTCATTGAGTTCAGTTAGATTTGCTTTGAACTAGAAATGTGTTCACTTCAGCTTGTCTCTCATCAAATACTTTGTGTTGTATTTTCATTGTTTTCTGATTGTTTGGTGATATGTAATGACCATCAAATCCAAAATGAGCTTATTTTCTTCATTAGCAATGTCTCACTTTCGAATAAGGATGCAGCGATACCGATACCAGGTTCAGGGGAACGTTGTGATTCTCCACAGTTCTCTAAGATGCAGTACTGATATTGCCATGAACTTCTACGAGCATGTCGAACAAACCTGACATTATAGTCTCTGCATCGCTGAACTCTTTGTGTTCATCACGCCTCAGCTGCAGGGAAGTGTGAAAAGCACAAAAATGTATGTATGATATAAATAGCTTGTGTATTTAATGACAATTGGTCCCTATTACATATTCATTATATAAGTAATTCTACAAAGTAATGTAAAAGTTAAACCTTTACCTTATAGGATGACGATTAATGTAAAATAACCATCAAATAGATTGAATCTCTTGATGACATAATATTCCTTGGCTTGTCTGCTTCAGCCCCCTCCCCTCACCTTCTATGCCACTGTTGTTGTTGACACCCGACTGAATGAAATAAATTTTTGACACTTGTGAATCATGGAACCATTTTTTTATTTACACATCAATCCCAACTCTTTGCAAATGCAGCCTTATTTCCAGAGATTAGAAATGTATTGGTGTTTGGGTTGTTAATCCTGACGCCGCAGCAGCGACTGTATTGAAGCTGCTCATCAAGGCAGGCTCTCCAGACACAAGATCACAGCAGTGTGATCTCCACGGTGGTAAAGCCCATCATCATCATGGAGGCTCCTCTGAGGTGGACTGTGTGCAGGCGGTGACGTGGAGGTCAGAGGACGAGGGAGACAGACGGTCCTGCTCAGACAAAATGTATGTTGGTGTGAGTACAAGACTATTCAGAGGTCACATGATCAACGACCTGCACGGCGGAGCAGTGGTTAGTGCTCTCACTTAACAGTGAGAATGTTGAGGGTTCAAATGCCCCCCTGGGCCTTTCTTCGTGGAGTTTATATGTTCTCTCCAGACTAAATGGATCTCTCACGGCTTGCAGTGATATTCGGAAGTTTAGCTTTGGAGAAAGAAAAACTATTTGAGAATTCTTTGATAATAAAGCTAAAAACAATCAACAACAAATATTGACTCTTTTTAACCTTTCATTGAATGTGTTCATGGCTGCTGCGTTACTCCACATGTACACCTGTCCTGCCAGTAGAGGGCAGCACGTGGCTGCACATTCCCTCCACATGTTTCTAACTTGCGGATGTTGACGTCCGTTGTTAAACCGCTACAAGACAACTTCCTCATCACAATCTCTCCGGTTTAACAGGTTTGTTTGCTTTTTAACCTCACTAATAATCATAGAAGCACTCTTTTGCATGCGTTCTGTATGAATGTGTAGTTTACAAAATGCACCCTGCAAAGTGACAGTGAAAGTAGTCACGTTGTAGATTATATGAGACGAATTTAACTAATTTAGCAAATAGTTTGAACCTCGTCAGAACTCTAAATGTCCATTGATGTATGTAGACGTTTATCACACTGTTGTATTTTAATATTGCCAATACGTAGTTCTTCACTAAAGTAGAAGTACATGTACGTGTGTCAAATACAATTTAATCTTAAAGTTTCGACTTTACTTCTAAACTATGTCCTTTTAAAGGCTTCCTGAGACTTTTGTCTTGGTTGTGGCTTTAAGGATCATTGTGTACATTGTCTACATTATGTACAGTGAACATGTCTGTGCACAACAGGAAACTGTTGTTAACCCTTTATGAGTTACTCGTTACAACATCTGCACAGGAGAGAATTGAAACAAACGCATTTCGTTAAAGATTAATTAAATTTTTTTGTTTCAATCGTTAACTAACAACAGTGTTTTTCCTCTGAAATATAATTGTGGCAGAAAGTGAGTAAAACAACATCCTGTTAAACAACTTAAAGAAAGAAATTAGGATAAAACTCTCACTGGATATCTTCAAAAATCTTTCACAATCCTATTTTCATCAGAAAAGTAATGTGTCCTGTAATTATCATGACAATTTGTAAATAAACTTATGAGAAAAATACCTATATGCCAAAACATCTATGAATGTACTCCCCTTGAAAATATTGCACATGAAGATAAAACAGTTAAAAATCAGAAAGGAAACAGGGCTAATTAAATGGATTTCTGATGATGAGAGTTTGAAACCAGAACAACTGGACTCCACATTTAAACAGTGGGCAGGAAGGGGTTAACTTCCTCATGCACAATTATCAAGAAAAAGGAAATTAACATCTTTCAGGAAGTAAAAACTAAATATGATCTTACGAATCAGCACTTCTTTAGATACCTGGAAATGAGTGATTATTATATCAGAGTAAAGACAGAAGAGGACAGATTACATCCGATCGTAAAACTCTTTGCATTGGCTTATAGCAGCGACATATCCAAATCTCCATCACTCTGCCATAGTCAGATAGTTTATTACACCTCAAATCAAATCTCAGCAACATCGTTTGAGACTCTGCAGGTACATGGAACCAAAACACACATAGATTCTGCTCCTGCACAACAAAATCCAGCTTTTCTGGGAGAGTACAGACTCGGCTCTTTGTGAAAGTTTTGGTTATGAGATAACATTTAGGATATGTGTTGATGTATATTTCCACGCATGAAGCCCGTGTCCTGCTTTCTTTCTGTGAAAAAATCATGATCATCACCGAGCTGGCCAACATCTTCTTCACCGTATTGAACGTCATCATCGAGTTTCCCGCTGTGTCCACCGGCGGTAACCTGTGTATCAGCCAGTCTGAAATGACAGTCTACGATGTCACAACCAAAAAAGGACACAACGGCTGCAGCATCGAAGTCAGACTAACACCAACGCGTGTGATTGTGGCGTGTGACAAGGTTAACAACCGCTGCCTTCCCGTCCACTACGAGAAATACAAAGACCAAAAAGCAACTCATGTTCCCTGCTTGCCTCAGAAAAATCCATGATTTTGAAGTTGATTTAGATTCGCTCTGAAAGAGAATGGCAGTAACATCAACTTGTTTCTTATCAAATAGCTACTGTTTACTACTGTTTACCTTCCACTGTTTTCTGATTGTTTGGTGATTCATAAGGACCATCAAATCTAAAATAAGTTTCTATTCTTTATTTACAATATTTCACTTTCTAGTAAGGATGCACCAATAAAGGTTAGTACTATACTTGTACTCCTCCTTTAAAAAGCGGTTTTGGTGTATCCCTACTTTCTAACACCTCATTTATTGTTGATATCCCTAAACGAATAAAAGATTTTTCAAATTGTGAATCATGGAACCCTGTTCTTATTCTATCCAGCCTTTTTACAAACGAAACTGTATTTCGGGAGATTTTAAATGTATTGGTATTTTGCAGCATCAATTGTACTGAGAGAAACAGTGTGACGGTTCAGATCTCAGACTTTATTCAAGGAAATTCTCCAGATTATGTAAAACAAGCATTAAATGCAAGCCCGTTTCTCACCTCAAAGAAGCCTTCGAGGAAAGTCTCTTAAATTGTGTGATTTTTCAGAAGAAAGCAAAGTTCTCACCAACACAGTTTACAAAGGCACCAGCTCGACATGAAATATACCAACGTGAGATGTGCTTTTCATTGAATGAAACCTTTCAGATTGCAGAAAGTGTTGAAGAATTGAAAAAGATACTTAATGTGTTAATAATGGGATTTTACATGTGCAATACACCGATCGCAAAAGACGGCCTCCACCTGGAGACGACACATTTCCATCTATAAAAAGTTTTCTGTTTACACGGAACCACAGAAAACGTTGTAGTATCTATATGTACCTGGAGTTAAGTGGCGCTGTAAGAGTGCCACAGAAACACAGACGTACATCAAAAACAGAAGAAAGTATTAAGCATTCACATGAAAGTCAAACAGACCCACGACAGGAAAAACTTCATTTACTTCACTATTTGAGACAATTGTCCTTGGTAGAAGTTGAATAGATCCAGTCATCATTTTAATCACAGCATTGATCTTTTTCTCACTTACGGATTTGACATTGATCAATTAACAACTTTTCCTCAAAGCCCTCTGTTGTCACATGATTTCCTGATATTTGAATTTACATTAACTGGTTTTACAGCACCTGGGAAATGTTAGTCGGACAAAGCTGTGACCAGACTTAAGGAAATAATCCATCAATGTTTACTTCAATTCCATCTGTAGATCCAGTGGAAAGTTTTGTTGTAGATTTAGCAGCAGTCTCACTTCTCTCTCCACACTTGATTCTATCGGCCGTCTAAAGATAATAGCAGCAACTCAGAGGATATAGCTCCATGTTGTAATGAACTATCGCGAACATTTAAGAAGTCAGCACACAAACTGGAGAAGAAATGGCATCGGACTCTATTCGAATCATTCCGTACTGATTGGAGGGTTTCCTCCTCAAAAGAAGAAAACAAGAACAACCTTTGGTTTCTATTCAGCTGACAAAAAGTCGCAGCTCTGTTGAACCTCATATCACTTCAATTTTGAGCAGTAATGACGCTGTGAAAATATTCAGCTAAATATGTCTGTACGTATTGAATCAGGTCAGCTTGAGTTTACAGGCGTTTTTTCTTTAGAAATGCCTGTAAAACCTCTTTCACGGTCAGACAGCTGTCTTGAGTCCTGCTAAGTTGTTGATTCATCTAAACCAGCAAGTCTGATGGTTCAAATCCAGGGTAGACTATTCAAAGACATTTTCCCTCTGATACCAAAAGAAGATCTTGAAGTCAATGTCTCTCAGCCTTGTTCCAAACATAAATAGTCTGTTTCTCTTCACACGTTAAGGGTGAGATGTGATAAGGTGAAAAGGCCAAAGTCCTTTTTTCCTTATATCATTTCTATGTCAGTCGAAAGACAATCATTCTACCCCAACTTCAATATAATGAAGCAAAAGATGCAAAATGTAAGGTTACATGAGCATAAAACTCTAAAAGGCAAATTTACAAGGATAAAAAGCATAAAATCATCAAATCAATCACACACACAAAAGTGAACATTTCCCCCAAATCACATCAATACTAGAACAGTATTTATCTCTAGTAACAGACTTTGTACTTGAGGGCTTTAAAGGTGCAGTGATGAAAAAAAAAAACTCACTCATTGTTTCTTCTTATTCATTTCCTGTTTCTATCGTCCCCGGAGCAGCAGAAAGTCTCCACCTCTGGGTCTACTTCTGCAGGTTTCCTCCTGTTTAAATTGAGTTTTTCTTTTCACAAATGTCCAATGTGCTTGCAATTGTTGTGTTTTTAACTATAAAAGTGCAGTGAACTGGCTACGTTGTCTCAGGCACCATATAAATGAAAGTGAACCAGCTTCAAGTCTGTTCAACACTGAAAACTGCTTGCAGATTTGTTTCCTACAACTAACGGAAAGAAGCATTTTTTGTCTCCCTCTGCTGGTGGTAATGAATTAATAGGCCTCAGTCCTGAATAATAACACTAATGGCAACAAAGACAATATAATGAGACGCAATGAAATAAAACTGCAGCATAAAATGAATCCAAAGCAACTCAAAATAAACTGATGGCTCAAAAACAGAAGCAAAGATAATGAAGACATCCAACAATTAGGTTCAAAATGAACACAACGGGACTACAAAAAATCTTATTGAGACGTTACAAAGTCACAAAAGCTGAAACAAAATGAGTGATAAGAATTATAAAACTAAAAAAGAAAAAAAAATACAGAAAGTCAATACAGGAACACGAACAAATCAGAAACAACCAAATAAAGTACAAAATCCTCAAAGTAGTCCCAGTGAGGCTCAAAACTATGAAAGTTATGAAAGCAACTTAAAACAGTAAGAGATACCATTATTGTGAAATTGTAAAATATTGTAAAATCTTGAATAAATTCCCTTGCATCCAATCCAATGTCTCGTCTTTGTTCACCCTTCTGAAAACTGCTTATCAAGGAAACATATCCACAAGGAGACTAGAAAACAAGCCAAACCTAGAAGTCTTCCTCCCTCACAGAACACAGTTGCACCAACGAACCAAACCAACCGGAGGTGTGCCAGAACCCAAAGCCAGGGTAGAGAGGTTCAGTGAAGGTGGTGTTGAAGGTGTAGAGGTGGATCAGAGTGTAGGAGGTGACTCTGTAGAAGGACAAAGTGCCAGCAGGATGGTCTAGATACACAGCTACTCTGTTGGAGACGGAGGGGGAGGAGCATAGAGAGGAGGACGAGGAAGAGGTGGAGGCCTCTCTTCCATTGTGACAGACAGAGAATCCACCGTCGCCCGAGCAGATCAGAGTCCAGGAATGGGGGTTCCTTCCAAACAAACACTCATTTCTGTCCCCCCCTCTTCTAATGGTTGTGTAACACACAGATACAAGAACCTCTCCCCTACATTCGACCTCCCAGTAGCAGCGGTCCGTCAGACCTTCAGCACAAAGCAGCTGTGGCCAGTAGTGGAACCTGTCTGCATGGTCAGGGTACGTATGAATCGTCTCCACGTACATCGCCTTCCTGTGGTCGTCCAACACTTTGATGGCTCTGTTTGCTGTATTGGTGTCCAGGGTGAGACTACAGGTGTCTGACGGAGAGAACAAGGCAGAGAAGGAGCCATTGGAAGGTGCTCAAAAGTGTGCTGCTTAGTTTTCATGAACCGAGCTGCTGAAAACTCACATTTCCTCAGACCTGGTTTCAGCCAGCGGGCTCCACAAGGGTCGACTCTTCAGAGGAACATGAACGAGAGAACGTTTCTGAAAATATGGCGTCTTTCTTGTTGATGTTCAATGTGAGTTTCCTCTCCTTACCTTAGAGTGTCCAGCCTCCGGTGTGGATCCTCCAGTCCGTCAACCAGCAGCTTCACTGACTCTTCTGGATGATTGTATCTCAGGTCCAGCTCTCTCAGACAGGAGGAGTCAAAGTCCAAAGCTGAATCCAGAAAAGTAAAACCTTCCTTTGTGATCAGACAGCCGGACAGCCTGTTAACCCACAAGAACACAAGGGACTTGTTGGTGAAGAGTCACCCAGATCCAACTTAGTCGTCTGTCCATACGATCGGCCGTGTACTCCCATTGTTAATGTTTGTGATGTATTATTCTCTGCATGCATGTGTGTGTCTGTGTGTGGGTTCATTACAAAAACAACCAATGACATTCACTGCTGACCTTACATTAAAAATGGAACCTTTTCTGGAACAAAAATGCAGAAGAGATGCGTTAACGTTCATGTTATTGGAAGAGGTAGACGTGTAAAAATAACGTGTTACACATTACCAGTAACATTAACGGTTGAGTGTTTCTTTTGTCAAGAGACGCTGTCACACACTTCCACACAGGCAGAACCGACGTGAAATAAACTGTTCCAAGGGGAACACAAATGGACTCAAAACTGAGTGGAAATCACTTGAGAGAACACATTTGTTAATGATTATCCGTGACAATCAGACTTAAGAGACGAGCAGATGAAAAAAGGTTGATGAATCCCGACCTGAGAGTTTGCAGCACACAGTGCGGACTCTGCAGCCCCTCACAGAGCGCCTTCACTCCTGAATCAAGCAGGTTGTTGTTACTCAGGTCCAGCTCTATCAGACTGGAGGACTGGGAGCTGAGAACGGAGGACAATGCTGCACAGCCTCTCTCTGAAAGATTACAGTTGGAAAGCCTTTCGAGACAAAGGAAAACAAAAAAACAAAAAAAAAAACATGTCAATGGAGATTATGTGACTTAATTAACGACCTCTCTTCTCATCTGACCTGTCCAGGATGTACACTGACCTTCGCCCGAGGTTAGCTGTGATTCACCATAGGGTCTCCTACCATTACTTAAATTGGTGATAGAAGATGGAAGGATGGCTGTATTTCCCTTCCTTTGACCAGGGAAGTTTTTTCAAGACTATGGATTCTCAAGGTTTCAATCCATATGGGAATGGCTTTCAAATACTATGACCACCTTGCCAATGGGCAATTAACAGGCATCGGTTAACCTCCAGCACATGCATTGGGACTGTTGGAAGAAACTAGTGCATTGAGAGATGATGCAAACTCCTAACAGAATGGCAACCCCAGACTTCAATTCGTTATATTCTCACTGTGAAGTGACTTTGAGGCGATCCCTGAAATATTTCTAGGGCTGCTTCATTATTTTTAAAGATTAGACAAGTGAGGTTGGTCACCCAAAACTAATGGCTTCATTGTCAAGAGGAGTTTGATCCCCATGTGATGAAAAGCATCCAATTACGTTAAAGGTATTACCTTGTCTCAAGTTGGAAATACATCCATTTAGATATTTAAATGTCTTGTCTGAACAAGTCTTGCACTACGTCCAGCTCTTTGGACTACTTACAAAGCTTTTCTGGAGGCTGTAACGACTGGTAGCAGCTTCAGAAGAGCGTCCTCGGAGGCAGAGTATTTTTTCAGGTCGAACACCTCCAGGTCTTCATCTGATGACAGTAAGATGAAGACCAGGGCTGACCACTGTGCAGGAGACAGCTGATCTGTGGAGAGACTTCCTGAACTCAATGATCGTTGGATCTCCTCCATCAGAGAACGATCGTTGAGTTCGTTCAGGCAGTGGAACAGATTGATGTTTTTCTCTGTGGACAAATTCTCACTGATCTTCTTCTTGATGTACTGGATTGTTTCCTGGTTGGTCTTGGAAGTGCAATCAGCCTTCAGACCTCGCAGGAGAACCTGATTGGCGTGCAAGGAAAGACCAAGAAGGAAACGTAGGAACAAATCCAGCTTCCCGTTTGGACTCTGTACAGCTTTGTTCACTGCCATCTGATGAAGACTGGAGAGATTCGGTTTGTACCAATATTTATGCCACCAGGGAACTGGCTGTTGTTCAGTCAGCAGATTGACACCAGAGTTGACAAATGTCAGGTGAACATAAAGAGCCGCCAGAAACTCCTGAACACTCTGGTGGATGAAACAGAACACCTTCTCCTGGAACAGACCTTTTTCCTCTTTGAAGATTTGCGTGAAAATTCCCGAATAAATAGAGGCGGCTTTGATATCAATGCCACACTCTGTTAGGTCGGGGTCGTAGAAGATCAGGTTGCCATTCTGCAACTGCTCGAATGCTAGTTTTCCCAAACACTGGATCATCTCTCTGCTCTCTTGACTCCATTGTGGATCTGTCCTAGACCCTCCATAGTACTTGACTGTCTTCAGTTTGGATTGAACCACCAGGAAGAAGATGTACATCTCCGTCAGGGACTTTGGTAGCTCTTGTCCAGCTCCACTTCTCAACACATGATCTAGAACCGTGGCAGTGATCCAGGAGAAGACAGGGATGTGGCACATGATGTGGAGGCTTCTGGACTTCTTCACGTGTGAGATGATCCTCCTGGCCTGCTCCTCATTTTTGAATCTCTTATTGAAGTACACCTCCTTCTGTGGGTCAGTGAACCCTCTGACCTCTGTCACCATGTCAACACACTCCGGGGGGATCTGATTGGCTGCTGCAGGCCGTGTGGTGATCCACAGGCAAGCAGAGGGAAGCAGCGACCCCCAGATGAGATTTGTCAGCAGTACATCCAGCGAAGTGGACTCTGTAACATCAGTCAGGATCTCATTGTTATTAAAGTCCAGAGGAAGTCGGCACTCATCCAGACCGTCAAAGACGAACAAGACTTTGAACTCTTCGGACCTCCAGATTCCAATTTGTTTGGCTCCAGAAAAAAAAAGATTGACAAGTTCCACCAAGCTGAAGTGTTTCCCCTTCAAAACATTCAGTTCTCTGAAGCTGAATGGAAAGATGAACTGAATCTCTTTGTTGGTTTTGCCCTCTGCCCAGTCCAAGGTGAACTTCTGCACCAGGACTGTTTTCCCAATGCCAGCCACACCCTTCGTCATCACTGTTCTGACTGGTTCACTTCGCCCAGGTGGGCCTCTAAAAATGTCTTGTCGTCTGATTGTTGTTTCCGCCCTGGCCTGTTTCCTGGCTGCACTCTCAATCTGTCTCACCTCATGCTCCTCATTGACCTCTCCAGTCCCTCCCTCTGTGATGTACAGCTCCGTGTAGATCTCATTCAGGAGAGTTGGGTTTCCCGCTTGAGCGATTCCTTCAAACACACACTGAAACTTCTTCTTGAGCTGAGATTTGAGTTGGCGGCAAAAAACAGCAGGCAGTTCTGAGTGAAAAAAAACAACAACAACCAACTTATAAGCTCAGCGAATAAGTTAATATAGGTACATTTTGATCTGGAAAAGAAATGGTCTTTCTATATCTGTTTATGTGTATATTTAACAATATATTTCTGTCAATTAAAGACTGCTGAGGTTGTGTGAGGAAAGTTAAACTTTTAAAATGGACACATAGCAGCCAATTCCATTTTTACCCTCAGTGAGTGTCGTATAATGCCTCATGTCGTGGCAAATTCTCCAGAATTGTATGAATATCAATGGACGCTTGAAAAATGGGCCCTCATGCTTCTCACAAGAAATGTCATTTCTCCAGTGAGTCCTGGGCCGACATCGCCACTTCAGTGCGTCATCACAGTTAAACATGACTGCTTGGCCTCTACTGGGAGGCGACCAGGTGATTCCTAAACAGCCGTTTGAACCACTTCCAGAAGAAGCAGCGCTACTTCGAGTCTCTCCTTCAGCTCCTTCCTCTATCACAAAGAGTGAGGCCTGAAACCCTGAGAAGGAAACTAGTTTTAATCGCTCGTATCAGTGATCGAACTGTTTAGGTTCCAGAACAGATTGTGCATCTGTTCATGAACCCAAACAGTTCGATGACTTAGAGCTTTTCTTCTTTGTAAACTGCAAAGGCCATCTCACTGGCAAGCTTGTCTGATTCTGCAGCCAATCTCATGATAAGATTTTTTACAACGACCTAGAAAGGCCGTGTCATCTTTTCCCCTGAGAAAAGAGAGGTGCTGACGGAGTGTAAAATGTCTCACGCAACGTGCCCTCACATATGATGCAGTGTTTGTTTGTTTATGCTGTTAAGGACTTCTTCTTTCCAAGAAAGTGTTGATCTGTTTTGTTAATGAATCTTTTCCAGGACATGTTGACATACACGGAGAAAAGAAAAAAAATGGACTAATTCAATTGAATTTCTTCAAGTTTTTCAAACTTAAACTAATTCATTAAGCTAAGTTAAGTTAATGAATTTGCTAACCTAACTTGATCCAACTATTTTAATTTTTCAGTGTAGGTGGGTTATTTGAATTAAGGATGGACCGATACCAATACCAACTATTACCTTAAAAATCCTACACTGATGTATGTGATAGTATTAAAATCCTAATCCTCAAGTTAAAATGCAAAATACAACATTCAATGAGAAGGTAAAATGACAGTCAAGTTTACAAGAAGACATGTTAGGAATGGGTCCGACTACGAAAGAACAAACTATACAAGTGTTTTAAAATCATGTGGAGAAGCCACTTACTGCTCTGCAGAATGTCGGCCAACTCCCCCTGCTTCATCCTCCTCAGGAAGTGCAACGTCATCTTCTGAATCGCCTCACGACAGCTCCTCTGCTCTTCATCCTCACCCTCTAACGACTCCTCATCCTCCGTCTGACTCTCAAAA
Source organism: Parablennius parvicornis (assembly GCA_900302745.1). Classification (NCBI taxonomy): domain Eukaryota; kingdom Metazoa; phylum Chordata; class Actinopteri; order Blenniiformes; family Blenniidae; genus Parablennius; species Parablennius parvicornis. Next base: position 12,678 of record OMNM01048802.1, read on the forward strand.
TCTTCGGGATCATCCGGACTCAGGATCTTCTGCATGTCAATCAGCTCTTTCTTCACATAAGTGATCATTTCCTCCTCCAGTTGCTGGAACAGAAACACCAACATCAGACAGAACAGTGCTCGCCTGGTTTACAATGTGCAGAATACGAAGGACTGCAAAGAGAACAGACTGTAAATACGACCTTCCAGTCTGTTGGATGCTGCTGAGAAGACAAAGCTCTGGGTTTCTCTGCCGTCTTGTTATTTTCTCTGTGGGAGGAGTCACGAAACAAAGAGACTAACATGAAACACTGAACTACATTTCTACTTATAGCATATTATTGACAAAAATTATAACTACAAAAAAAAAAAAAAAAACATCCACGTGGAAGCTCGCTGGATAAAAGTTTTCTTCCCTTGCAGAGTGCACACTTTACCTATTACGTGAAAAAGTAATCTGATTCTTTTTTAGGCCCATCAGTGCCTAAAATGCTCCAAATGTTTTCAGTTTTCACTTGAAAACCTTGTTTGTAAACAAGGCTTAACGGTATCACAAGGTCAATTAGATTTGATTGAAGCTCTTTGAGATATTAGTGAAGGTAGTGAAGGTTCTTCAGTTCAGAAAGAGTCCGCAGACAAAACTATTTGAGTCTAAATGCCTTCATCCCTTTTCTGTACACATCGAGCCCAGCTCACTTCTGATCGGCAGAAGGATTTTGTCCTTTGAAATCAATGACATCGTGCTTCGACTGGTCGCTCATGAAGGACAGACAGCTGGGTTCAGGAGAGTCTGCTCTCTGGTGGCGACTCCTCGGAAAGAAACATACAGTGAATAGAAATGTAAAGAAAAAAGAAAAAGAAGTACTTTATCCAACCAACAACTCCTGCATGTATATAATAAATAGCAGCTCTCCAGGTCACCAGGTGACTTTATATCAAGAAGCAAATAGACTTTGTTTGATTTTCTTCATCACTTTTAAATCTTTATCATAAAAGCTTCTTTAAAGCTGAAGAATTAAATGTGAACTCTCTTTAAGGACACAAATCAAATTCTGTGATCTTCTTGATATAGCTTACATCTGATCAGCAGAAGGATTCTGGCCTTTGAAATCAATGACGTCGTGTTTGGACTGGTTGCTCTTGAAGGACAGGCAGCTGGGTTCAGGAGAATCTGCTCTCTGATGATTCATCCTGGAAAAATCAAACAAACAAACAACATGACCGAATCCTGTTCCAGGTGTGGATTGCATTGTGTGTTGCCGCCGCTCTGCTTAAATTAGAGCCACACACACTTAAGGAGCAAGATTTCCAGCTCACCCCTGAGCCTTGCTCTCCTGTTCCCCCAATCGAAAGGCTGTGGTGGAGGAAAGCTCCTCCCCTGTGACCTTACTGCGATCCATCCCCTCCCGTCCACATCAATTTACACTTTTACCTGTTAAAGAAAAATAATTTGGCTGACTGGCTCAACTTCGTTTGCTGTACTTGTACAATGAGCTCACTTACATGGCGATATGGAGCAGCAGTGAAGCACATTGGCTTCCCCCAGAGGTTCATCAAAGCTGAGGGAACTGGAGAACCCATGGCCAGCTCAGGGAGAACTTGCAAACTGTAATATTATGTCTGCTCATTCAACATCAGTGTGTGTGTGTCTTCTACCACGTTACCCAACTTAAGAGTTTACTGGAGTGGATCCCAGCTGACTGTGGGTGGAGGCAGGTTACACCGGAAATGTCACCGGTTAATCACAGAACAATTCCGTCACTGATTCCTCTCAAATCCATAAACAGGAGGAACGTGAACACTGCACAGAAAGTCCTCCAGACTTTTATTAAAACCAGGGAAATTCACTCTGTGGTGAGACCACTAACTACACTACAGTATGATATTCAACCATATATTCATTCAGTGTTTAAAGAATAGTTATCATTTTATATAGTTCACATTTTATTAGTTACACTGAAAATGAACAAGTACAAATAAATACACTCATATCACCTTGCAAAATTGTCAAGTCTCAGTCAAAACTTACAAAACGTGTTTTGTAGGTTATCAGAATGAATGTTTCTCATAATTACACTTATTCCAGGTTCATTTCATCCACAAACTATTGGCACTCGCGCAAACGCTTTTCAATAAACACAACTGCTTAAATCTCACACATCTGCAGTTATAAGGATTAACCATTCTATCAACATTAAGTTTAAAGCACTTTGCAGCGTGATAAGCATCCATGGTGCAGACAGGAGCAAGCGTTAAGCTTGTAAATTCAGATTTTATCCACAATACCTGAGACGCGCCATATTGTTTGAATGCGTCATGGCGCTGCGGTTCAGTTCAGGCGAATCTTTCAGTAGTAAGAGTAAGTACGAACTACTGATCAGATCAGGATAAAACAGTGACGATGGAAGTGGTTTCTTTACCTTCAGTCGGAGTTTTAAAAATGAAGACAAACTGCGTCACTGTGTCCCTGAAAGTGAAAGTAAATTTGAGTTCAGTGTAGTGATTGGAATGTTTCGGGTTGGGCAAAATTGTTTTTTTTTTTGTTTTTTTTTTTAATGACATCATTTCTGAGAAACGCCTGTAAAGTCGAAAGTACAGTTTATTAAAACTCCAACATCCGGATGTTTCAACTGACGGGAAACAAACTTTAAGTGTTCAGTATTTTTTCCTTCTATTTCATAGTCACACTCTTTTTACGCACAGCACAACCACATATTATGTAACATGAGTCTAGCAGGGCTGTGCACAGGGTCTTTGAGGACCAGGGGTTAGAGTGATGAAGAGGACCCACACTTTTCATTAATTATGCAACAACATAAACTAGAGGACACAGATTTGATCTTGTTGGAAATATAATGTTGAGAATATCCGATCAGCCTGGTTACACGGCGATCACATTGGAACATATTCAATATATATATGATTTATTTCTTCATATGAATGAGGCCAGTCTCAAAACATGGTAATGCATGCGTCTTTTTCCTGCTTACATTGTCCAAAAGTAGATCAGATCTGACCAACGTCAGAGCAAAAAATAAGAATTGGGTTACATTACACATTTCAATCCAGATTTTCGCCATCCATCTTTTTTTAATCCTATTTTAACATTTTATTTTCATTCATTGTAAACTAGATTTGTGGCAGGGATTATTGCGATGTGTTCATATCATATCTTTGGTTTTAGTTTACTTTGAAAGCTTCCTGTTTATTGATATTAAAGTGATGTTATTAGATTTCATTTTGAAACACTTTGAGCTGCATTTCATCTAAAGTAATAATAAGGATTGATATTATCATTATTATACATTATTATATAGCTGACTCATTCCACAAAAACACACCACTTCTGTTATTTCTAATGTCCAGGTTTATTTTGATTGTCAGGCAGACAGGCAGGACAAAACTTCACTTTCCAAATAAAGTTGCTCAGATGATGATACGAACATAAGATTTTCTAACATAGCTCCTACATTATTATTATTATGATGATGATGATTATTATTATTATCATTGTAACATCTACTACAGCCACACTCAACAAGTTTCACCTATGTCCAAGAAATTTTGTAGACACATTCAGCACGTCAAGTTGGTTGAAAATGTCACCGATACCCAGAATCTAAACCCAACAGGAAGTCAGCCATTTTGCATTACTCGTGAAACATAATCCTCCTCTGGCATTAAGTCCCGAAATTTGGCCAGAATATACAACAGGCCTTCCTGATGAGAAGATGTACAAATAACATTTATTAAACGTTTTCAAAAGAATCCTCAGATTCCAATCTCTGAACAAGTGAAAATGATATTAAGAGAGAGAAAAAGAGAAAGCAAAGAAACAATCACTAATAATTGTAGTTTCAAATAAAGAAATGAAGCCAAACTTCCTCTCAGTGAAAATGACCAACTATTCACACATTTGTACACGTTGCTCCTTTCAGATAAAGTTTAAAGCTCACGCAAAAAACAAGAGGCTGAAACAAAAGAATATTCAAACTTTATCAACAGAGCTTCACACTGCATCACCATGACGACGTCCCTCTGAAGTTTATCTGCATTAAATCAACATCACAGCACATGAAATGAGCTCACGTCCATAAAGATACAATCGTCTCACATGTCGAGACTCTAAAAAACCTTTTGCATACAAACTTAAAAACAAAGAAATCAAACTCTGTTTATGTTTTTGTGACAAAGAGAGACAAACTCAGTGTCGAGAGAAATCACTGCACCTGATGTGACCTCAGTCTATTTCAGTTTCATGAACTCACAAGAAGAATCATAATGATTCATCCAGACTCCAGCGAGGAGCGGCTGAGTGAATGTGGTCTGGACTCTGTGGAGGAGAGTCATGGTTTCAGAGACGCTGAAGAAGGACAGAATACCTGCTGTGTGATCGAGGTAAACTCCCACTCTGGAGGAAGGAGGACCTGACACTGGAGTACTAACGCCATTGTGATGAAATCTATAACTGTTGTTGTAACGTTCTAAAGCCCATGATTGGTCATTAAAACCAAAGATACTTTCTCCTCCTCTGCTGATATTCTTGTAAGCGACTGCCACACGGACGCCTCCTCTCCACTCCACCTCCCAGTAACAACGTCCAGTCAGACTCTCTCTACTCAGAACCTGACAATATGTAGTGAATCTGTCTGGATGTTGAGAATAAGGCTGTTCATTCTTTATTCTGTAACTTTTCTGTTTTCCTCTGACAATAACAGACGTCTGTTTACTGTGTTTGGATCCAGTGTGAGTTCACGAGAGTATCTGAGGAAAGCAGCTCTGGTCGTTGGCTCCGGTTGTGGCAGTAAAACTTCCACTTCAGTCACTCTCACTGAGACGTTTGTCCACGTTTCACTCAGGACGTCCTGTAGTTTCTCTCGGGCTTCTGACACGGCTGCTGTCACGTCCTCAAAGTATCTGAGAGGAGCCGTCTGGAAGCTGTAGGAGAGTGTGGACTCACTGAGAGCTGACAGTGAGGGGAAGCTGAGCAGAAACTGGTTGTGATCCTCTGTGTGTGTCAGCTGCTCCAGCTGCTCGTCTTTCCTCTTCAGCTCGGCGATCTCCTGCTCCAGCTTCTCCTGAAGCTCTCGCACTCGACCCACCTCTTTCTGCTGCTGGGATCTGACCTGCTGCTCCACATCTTGGCTTCTTTCCTGGATGAGACGGATCAGCTGGTTGAACATCTTCTGACAGTCCTCCACGGTCTGATCAGCGGAGACGTCCAGGTTCTTCACCTCCTGTTTCAGTAGCCTCACGTCTTTCTCTGCATCCTGGATCCTCTGCTGGATGATCTGTCGACTCTCCTCCACCTCCCTCTGCCTCTCCCTCC
>OMNM01048803.1:0-12114 GCA_900302745.1 Parablennius parvicornis
TGACACAAAGTAAGGAGCGCGACAGAGAGCGCGAGAGACGGAGAGAGAGAGAGAGAGAGAGAGAGAGATAGAGAGAGAGAGAGAGAGAGAGAGAGAGAGAGAGAGAGAGAGAGAGAGAGAGAGAGCGCTTTATGAGTTCATCCTCATACTCTCAAATGTCAAACCGGTTCTTCTCTGACATTTTTTGTTGTGCCCTATCGGAACTGCGGTAATGCTGGATGATTCGTGTACTCTAACATGCCCTGCAGCAGCCCGGTTTGACTCACACGCTCGAGAAGGCCCTGCAGCTGCGATTACTTCCTCCTGCAGCAAGTAAACGTTGTGCAGTCTCCAAACTCGTGCCAGTTGAAAATGAAAGTGGTTTACACTATCTCAATCTGAATGGTCTATTTTGAAATCGAATCGGTTGGAATATGTATGATAAATGAAACCGAAGCCGTATTTCATTCAATTGAAAATTTCAGCTCCATAATTCATTCTCACTTTTCAGTTTACCTTCTTTTCATCTGGATTCAGTTTTTTTTTATTCCATAGTTGTCAAACTATTCATTTTACATACATAGAAAAGTTTCAAGTTCATATATTCAGCAGAACATGGAAGTACACAAAGGACGTGTGTTCATCAGGAATGAAAAGTGCAGTGCATCTATTTTACACTACACTGATCGAAAGAAGTAATGAGAGATCATTCCCTTTGTTTTGTCCTCAATGTATTGACAAGCTTTTTGTTTTTAATCCAAACTCATCATGGCAACATGTTTGATAACCATGCAGGTGGAAAGAACAATTTCCACCAGTAAACCTGTTGTCCATTTTTAAAGGTTTGATCTGCCGCAGGAATGCAGTCACACTAATACATGTTTCCTGGGGGTTACTCTCACCAATTGTCATCTCAGACTCCTCTTCAAGAAGGCCGTGACAGACAAAGACAAGGCCCTTGTCACATAAAGGTGCTGCCCTCAAGTCCGCCAGGGCTGAAGCTACCATTGAGAATATCTAGGTCTCGAACCCTGTATTTTTTTTATATGTATGTAATTGAAAATAGTTAACACAGTGCTTTGGAACTGGATGGTTTTATGAGTGGATTCACACACACACACATATTCAATACGTATATTTAAATCACTTGTTTTAAATAAATGCTTAAATTTTAAATACATTTTGGTCTTCATTTCGGATGCTACTTGGGATAACGAGTGGTGGACCCCAGTATTTCTGAAACTCTGGCTATGGCACTTGTCACAAGTGTCACGTTTCTGATTGTGAAAGTACTTTTGATTATGTCGAATTTGATTTATTTTAAATCACAGTCATTTATAATATTTATTCAATTTTAAGTCAATTTATATTTCCACCCAGGTCCCACAGTGGTTAAGTGTTGACCTTGAATGTGGGGGACCTGTGTTTAAATCCCCCAGGTTTATTTTGACTGTGATCAGTGTTGAACAAGTTGCCTTAACAAGTATTTTCATGTTAAGATTTCAGTAACACATTAAGCATGACTATTTCATAATTATTTTTGAATCATCTGTCTTCGCTGTTGTTTGCAATCTACAGACTTTCCCTGCGCACTGGTCGCACAGCTGGCTGCTCAGATACGAATCTATTCACTGCTGATCCAAGCAAAGATGATTATGTTTAAGAAAAATGGGCTTGTGTATATTTTCTATACCTCACATTGAAGAGAAATAAGCTTCGTTTTAGTGTTGACATTTTGATAGGGAGTTACTGATGCCACAAGTGCGAATCTGTGAATATTTGGACAATTTTACAGAAATTCAGTGCACTTGCAAATGAGAGCCAGCAGTCTGACCGAGCATTTCTGTCATTCCATTGATCCACCTGCTTCGTTGTCCAACCAGCCGGTTACTCAGAAGTGATTAAGTTGAAAAATTGGTCCATGAAATTAATCGGGGATTACTTTTTGAAGTGATGCAGTGAAACGTTTCCACCGCTCTTGTAGAAATGTATTATTTCTATGTTGGTCACGCAGAATGAGTCTGTTGTTTGAGAAGGCACCCCCAAAGAACAATTACCTCACGCTACCTCATCTTATTAGTTACCTCATTCAGCCTAAAAAACAATAAAAACTGCATTCATACTGTTCTTTATCAGGTATATCTATATAGGTTTTTGATGGCTTTTATACCTCTCTGGGAGTAAACAGTCCACACATGGTTTCATTCTAAGAGAAGGAATTCCATAAATACCCTCACCCAAACTAGTTGTCAAAACACAAAGGATATAATATATGACAAGAAGAGCAAGATACACCTCAATACCTTTGTTTAGTTTACGACTCAACACAGGAAAAGTGGACTATGAAAGTTTGTTCTAAGTTCTCTCTCTCTCTCTCTCTCTCTCTCTCTCTCTCTCTCTCTCCGGTGCAGCATCAGCAGCCGCAGAGAAACCTGCTCAACCATTTCAATAAGCTGCAGTCGTCCTCTGATCGCAACCCAAGAAAGGTTGACTTCTCTCTTCACCGCATGCAATGAATTCATTCTTAAATTATTTAAATTTGAGGTAGAAAAACGTCATCTTTGCCAGGATAATGCTGAGACAACAGAACATGCATTTTTTGAATGTGCTCCGGTTCAAAATCTGTGAAAGGCAATACACCATTGGTTGATAGAAAAATCAGTGAACGTAGACGTCTTCTCTTATAAGACAATACAGACTGGAATGATTATGGAAAACAAAGAAATGAAATTTTTGATCAATAATATTGGCATCTTGTCAAAACTCGACATTCACAAATCTCGTATTTTTTATAATGGAGGTGTATTTTTTGTGTAGTTTAGATGTTTGATATTGAATTACTAATTTCTGTGAATTGTCACTGTTTTAGTTATGTTCAATTGTTCTATTAAAAAAAAACTAAAAAGCTCTCTTCACGGTCCAGACCTGCAGCACCAAAGACTGCCAACAGCGCCCCCCGGAGGCTGGGCTAGGCACCTACACACGGAAGATACAAACGAACAACACCGTGTTGGTCAACGATTATTGAACTAAATAAAGTCACATTTTATAGACTTGTTCTTCTGTGTTTGCAGAAGTTTAGATTGAAGTTGCAACACAATATTTCCTGAGGAATCATTGCAAAAAATATCTTTCATATAATGAAAGAACGCATTTTGTCATGCATGTTGTATGAATCAAACCACATTATATGAGCAATCATAAATCCTAAAATGTACTGTTGTATCAAGTGTCGTTTATTATTACTATCAAACAAAGAAATGTCATTTTTATGGACAGTTTGCAAAAGTAAACTTTGTTTCTATATAATAAGTCATATTACTAGAAAGTGATCTGTTGGTCTATTGGTTAAACCTTACTTGACTGAATGCTTTGAATTTTATAGACTTCTTCAAGTATATGAACAGAAGACTTTAATACTGTGTAAAAGGACATTTCCAGAGGAAATAAGACAATTTCCAGTATGAGAAAACTGATCTTGTCATGCATGTTGCAAGGATCACATCAAATTACATCAGGAATCGTTCAGTCTGAATTGAGCTCAGGTACTGCTAATACTATAACAATATTTGTAACTTATTTAAAATTGATCTATTGCAAGATCCAAATGTTTATCGCTATTATTCTAAAAGATTGATGATTGAATGTTGTGATTGAAATGAAACTTGACGTCATCATATTTGCAAACTGAAAAAAAAAGATCTTTTTCAAGATCAACATGAAACAATTCTATTAGGTGAAAATGTTAACAAGTAGTAAGAATACTGTGCTGTAAATTGTCTCCTCATGTTTCTTCACTTCTCTGGAGTCACAATCTACAAGCTGTGCCTTGTTAAATAAACAAACACTGCCAGGGGAAATTGTGTTTTTGTCTCTATTGGTCATGTTTTCACTCTTCATTAAAGTTAGAAATAGAGAATAGTTTGCTGTCTCTGTAGACAAAGAAAGATTCAGTTGTTGTGTAATACTGTGTGTGTATATAAATATATCTTAAATAAAACAAGACCCAGTGTAAACAAACACATGAAAACAAAGCCATGTTTTTACCTTGACTCACACTTACAGCTCAGCACAAACAAATAAAAAAATGACTTCTACTGTAATACACATGTTTTATGACAATATATCTTCTGTAAATGTTTACTTGTCGACCAAACTCACAACAACAGTTTATATTATGAGGACTATGTTTAGAGGTTTTAAGCCAAACTTTAAAAAAAAAATCACATTGAAAAAAGTCTCTATTTAACAGAGGAAATAGAGAAGAATGTCAGTTAAAGTTGTTTAGTTTGTTGCATCTTAAGAAGGGCTGCTGAAGGGTTTGATGACACCAAGATCCATAGCTTTGACCAGGCAAGTGCGTGCAGTATCAATGGGCTCCTGCCTTTTGGGATTGTCTGCCGCCTTGCCGATAATTGTGAGGATTTCCAGCATCTCACTCTCCATCAGTTTCTTGGTCAGCTCGCTGTCGTCAGAGTTAAGCATGTTGTAGACGATCACAAGGCCGCGGTGCTGGATGAAGGGGTTATCGTGTAGACATAATCTCTGCAGGATCTCAAGCCACTGGGCAGTCTGTTGAGAGATTAAGATTAATCAGTTAATGATAACATTTCTTCTGTTTATTCAGAGTTGCTTGTTTTTTGAGTTTACATCATCGAGTTTACCCATTGGAATCAAATGATATGTGACCTGACGTCACATGTAGCATGTAGCTGCAGCACTACACACTGTGAGTGTGTGTGTGTGTGTGTGTGTGTGTGTGTGTGTGTGTACTTCACCATGTCATTGGCAACCTGTCTGTCTCACCCTGCCCTTCAATCAATGTCATCAGGAATAGTTTTATAGGTACTGTCACGTTATTTGATATCTATAAGGTGTAATTGGTGCACTTCTAGTCATGTACACATGCAAACTAGACTTTGCCTTGATCTTGGCATTGCACACATGCACGTGCTATTTGCACATACCACATTGGTCATTTTGGTGCACAGCTTCTTCTGAGAAGCAGTGACCATGGCCAGAGCTCCAGCAGCAGCTATCTGAAGCTTTTCATCATCTTCCCCACACAGCAACACCAGCAGCTTCAGTTTATCGTTGCCATCTTCCAGGTATCGATCTTGTACCTTAAAAAAATAGAAATAACGTCAAGTTGACCTGCCCGAAAAAAACAAACTTGTTTTTGTCCAGTTTGCACACATGGACCTCGGGTCTATAGGTCCATGGGTAGACTTATGACTCTAGGGTGTTCCTTGTTATTAGCTTGAGTGTCCTCACCTCTTTACATGTTACAAGGTTGCACATGCATTCAGTCGCTGCTTGTCTGAGCTGGTCATGCTCCTCAAACATGTAGTTCTCAATATCAGGTAAAGCCTTCTCTTTCACAATCTTCACTCTGAAAAACAAATAAAGTTCAAATGAAAAACACATTCTGGAAAAACTTTCGTTGAAATTATTTTTAAAAATTTAATGACAAAAAAAATTTGTCACCTTAGTTTTTCACTGAATCCAGCAAAATTGGTGAGGCCTCGCAGAGCTTCATAGTTCTGCATTCCATCTCTGTCTGTGTGAAGGAGGTTAACTAAAGGACGGACCACCTCATACACCTGTCAAACAACACAGGCATGGACTGAGAATTCATTTTGAAAAAGTCATCTGTTAAACTATAAACTACTATGGAGCTAAACACCTACTATTCAGAGAGACAGAGAGAGCCCCACGTTTATTTGTTATTGTGGGAATGTGACTAATCAAATAATGTGCACAGAGACATGCTAAGTTGGTAAAATGAGCTAACTAAGTATAAATCCATGTACATTGAAATAAACAAAGCATGTTACTTGTTGCATCGCTTACCCTTTCACCAGGAAATGCGATTTCTGGATTGGAAATAGCTGCTATCTTGGCAAGGGCATGACTAGCTTTCACCTTTCCAGCCTCTGTTCCTTCCAGGGCGAGTGGGATCAAAGCCTGAGAGCAAAGCCAAATGCGAAACCAGTTTAATGACAGTGACAAAATATATTTTACAATAATGATGTTACGTCTCTCACCTTTCCACCACCTTGGGCAACAATAGTACCACGATCTTTTGGATCATCAGACAATGCCAGAAATACCCTAAAGTTGAAAAAAAAAACCAAATAGTTTTAATGATCATGCTTGTGTGTGAATAAACACACATGCACACACGCATGCACAAATCTATTTATTTTGTACGTAAAATGATAAAACAAAAAGAGAAAACTTGTGATCAGACCACAGCAACATACAACGCTACACAGATTTTTTTGTGTGTGTGGTGAAAAGTTTAATAGAGATACAGGATGTATCAGATGACACATCTCAATACTTGACCAACATTTTGCTGTAAAAAAAAAAATGCTTCTTACCTTGCCAGCATCTCCTTGGACTGATCGGTCAGGATGGAGCTGTCTGCTTTAACCATGACAGCAAGAGCTGATATGACCCCGGCCTTCAGCAGACGCTTCACTCTTTTTTCGATAAAGTCTTTTTTGTCCTGAGAACAAATTAATTTGGTTGTGTGACTAATATTGTACATCTGCTCGTGATGTTTCCTATTGTATTTCCTGGCCGTGGTTTACCTTGGGGTGTTGCTCAGGCACATGTTGCTTTGAGAACTTGGCCAGCTGAACCAGCTCAGGGATGATTTCCTTTTTTTCATAGCAGTTGGTGCAGTTAACCAGAATGCAAGTCACTGCGTATAGGATGGTCTTGTCTTTTGACTGAACACAAACAGGAAATGAGAGAGGTCACAGGGAGACAATGAAGCAGGGAAGTTGTATGATAACATAATTGTTGAAGTATGTAAATTAACTTTAAGTGAATATTACAGATCCAATTTTCACAATGAGGTAAAAGAAAACAAGGTCAAAACTATTTGTATCAAGTGTTCTTGATTTTGTATTTGTCTCCTCACCACTTCATCAAAAAATGATGTATATTAAGAAATGACCTGCCTGTTGTAATGTGGCATATATTGTCATTTGACTGAATGTAAAGAAAATATACAGCAATACACATGATTCTTTGAACACAAACAAATGAACCAACAAAAGAAAATAAATCTCTATTTTGGGATATATTTTCTACTTGTCTGATAAGTGGCATGTTCTCATGAAAGCCCCTAATCCGAAAACTGATAACTAATGATCTTTCTTATTTTTGATTTCCGTACTTTGGCCAGTTCGAACATGGCTTTCAGGGCCATTTCATCCTCCACAAAGTCATCTTTGACATCAGCATCATTTGTCAGATAAGCAAGACCCTCTGTTGCCCACTTTCTTGTTCTGGCATCAATCTGTGGATTACAGAGCCACCTAAACACATAGAGAGAAATGAAATGAAATGAAATGAAATGATTCATGACTCACTTAAACTGTATATTCCAGAGTACTCACTTCCTGCACTGCTTGGCGAGCTTCTCCGTGGAACCCTCGGCAAACTGCCTCAAGCTGTAATCGTCACCTCCAGCTGAGCCCAGTTTACAAAGGCCCTACAAAGCACATAGCCGTGAACATGCATGCAAAACAAATCCAATGTTTCTATGTTTCTATTCTCCCTTCAGGTTTTATATATGATTTAATTAAAAACTTGATCTCGTGTCTCATGTCCCAATTCTTTGCTATGTTTACTGTCCAGTCATTTTTTTGTAAATACATTAAACTCCTATTTCTCACTGAAGGTGTTTTTCCCACAAACTCACCACCAGTGCTCGTATTTTAATCTTTTCATTCTTGGTCTTCTTGTAGATGTCTTTCAGCAGAGACACACCATTGGTAATGATGAAGGTGGCGCGGCTCATCTTTGTAGACGAATGGATCAATGCCTCCACTGCAACCATCTGGTCCACCTCACGCTCTGAGCCGCAGAGAGCCACCATCATCTCCATGATGCCCTGGTGTCCAATCAGAGCATTACCAACGTCAAAGGGACCCTGGAGCAGCCCTGAAATGGTGTTGATGGCATGGATTGTCTTATCCATGTTGTTGGGGTCAATTTTGGATCTGTTGGGAATTGAAAGGAGAAAAGGGTTAACGATTGAAAAAGAAAACACAAAGAGTTACACATTGTGTACTGTGCTGACTGGGCTTTCATGCTGGGTGCTTTATATTGCCACATGCTTTAATAGCGCACTGCCAAATAGTGGACATACTTGATATAATCATCACAGATGTCCCTGAAGTTGTTTCTCTCCGGGTCACATTTGAGGTCGTCGTACAGCTTGTTGAGAAGCACGCTAGCAATCAGCTGTGTGTTTTCTGTCATTGGCAGCTGGTCTGGGAGTTCAGGAACCTGTCCACAAACCTTCAGGATCTTCTTCAGACCTGGAAATACAGTATATTGAAAGATTTCATATAGATACTGTGTCTGGTATTTGACACTATTTTAGACAGGGTGAAGCCTAAGCCAAAACAGTGACCTTGTACAACTGACTGGCTCACCGTGGTCAATAGTGAAGAGAGCCCTTGAGTTGTCTTTTTCTTTCTTCTCTTGGCGAGGCACATTCTTGCACAGGAGATTGAGTGCCTGATCTCTGCCATGGCCTGACACCTTCTTACTAGCAACCATCTCCAACAGCGACAGAAGGATGTTTTTCAAATCTTTGGCTGCATCTGAGAACAAATATAGTCAAATATATGAATACAGCAGCAGATCTAGAGGTTACAGTGATGAGTTTGTTACACGTACGTCGGAGTTCAGGAAGAGCAACTAGAGAAACACTTGTTTCACATTAAACATGATCATTAAAAACATAAAATGGAGCAGCCAAAACACGGACTCATTGATTCCTTCATCCACCACCGTCATGCAAGAAAACACAAATACTTTCATATGAGGAACTGTAAAAAACATATATCAATATTCTCTGATTTGCTAAAATATTACAGGGGTTTAAAAACACACTCCCTCCTCTCTTTTTCTCAGTCAGGGTCCTGTTATGAATTCTTCATGGTAAAGCAGGTATTGATGGACAATTTTTCTAACTCACCTAAAACCAAGGAGGCTTCCTTCCCATAATCCCTTTTATCACCTCCACTGAGCGAGTCATTGATGCACTGGAAGAGGTTGCAGGTTGCTAGTGCGATTTCCTCATTGTCCACTGCCATAATGCTGCAGATCTTATCAACGCCCATCATGTTAACGATGGCCATGGCCTGTTTGAGGGAAGACATTTTTATAGACTCATCTACGTAATGAGGAATACGAATTTTGTTGCAATATTTCGACTCACGCGCGCTTTATGTCCGGTGCACATTCCTGACAGTGTGCGAACAGCAGCCAAGATCATTTCTGGTTTGCCTGTCTCTATCATGTTTTGTAAAAGCTGCACTCCATTATTCTGGAAGATTCTCTCTGCTCCGGCATCCTCTCTTGACAACACAATCAAGTTGTTGGCAGCCTGGATGGTAAAAGTAAGTATGTATTTGTCAAAACCACAGATAATCTTTCATCTTGTTTCCTTGCCAATGGGAAGTTTACTCAGTCACAAATAATATCAAAATAAAAAGTTCTCACTTTTTCCCGTTTGTCTTTTTCCATTTCTTCATCGAGCAGAATGTCAAACATATTCTGTACCCTTGAATCTGTGGAGAATGTTGTTTTGAGCTGAAAAGAAAAAAAGAAAACTGTGAATGAAAGTCTTTAAGCAGTTGGCCGCATTTTTTCTTATTTGAGCAGTATTCATTTTAAAAATCCAGATTTCTACCTACACTGACTTCAATCAGTTGCTAGTGATAAATGAATATTTTTGGTGAAAAGTTAGACCTCCACAAACATTTGCATCTGGATATTTGTGCTTAATACTGACCTTGGACTGGATTTCGGCCCCGAGCCTGCGGAGAGTTTCTAGAAAGGTCTTGTTTTTTGGTTCAATGGTGGCACATCTCTGCACATCTTTGAAGGCCATGTCCAATTTTCCAAGCTTTTCCAGGGCCTGACATCGTCGGTACAAAGCTTTCACGTCAGCTCCATCAACGTCAATTGCTATATAAAGAGGGCAAAACATTTTTTGAGGCTTCTCTGATACAGAATGTTTTTTTTGCAGTTGCTTCAAATGTTCAGTGTATCACTGTACCTTTACTTGCATCAGATGCTGCATTGGAATAGTTTTCCTACAAGAAGAGAACACAGAATCTTTTCTTAGTGAGATGATTTACAAATATACATTTATTTTGTGCTTGTGTTGCCTAATGAAACTGCTTACCTTTTTAAGATAGCATGCTGATCTGTTTCTGTGAATCACGGCCAACACCTTTTTGTCCTTGCACAACTTGATGGCTTTCGTGTAGCACTCAATGGCCTGGTCAAACTCTCCTGCCTGAAAGTGTTTGTTTCCCTCGTCTTTTAATTGTATCGGTTCTCCCATCTGGCAGGAAAAAAAAGAGATTTTTCACTTTGCAAATTCGATATATAGATATTAGAATGTTCCAATTGTAATATCCAACCTTAATCTAACTCTGTGTTTTTTTTAACAATAGTCAAACCAGCAAAAACACAATATATAATTTCAGTGTCTTCAGTCAATCAAATTTGAATCCTATAGTTTGATGCACTCAATTCATTAAGCTTTATGTATATATACATATATATGGATTTCTTTTTAACAACAAGCATGCTTTAGACCCTTCTGTGCTTTTAAATCTAAAGAGAAAATATATCATAAAAATATATACATGATTTGTCGGGATGTTTTCATCCAAGAGAGCAGGAATCCTAATATGACACCATAAAAAAACAAAGTTTAACGCTTCTATAGATTTTTTATTCTCAGGATTCTTCTTACCGTTGTCTAGTTGACCCTGCTCTGCTCAAGCAAATGGCCATACACGTGTTATCTCTAACTTTAAATGGCCTCCCTCAGGCCTTATTTGGCATGATCTCGTACCCCCATGTCTGAGCCCTGCAACAAATGTGTCTTTCCCAAATGACTGACACGATCCCCTCCTGCTCCCTGAGAGGCAGCCTGTGTACCTTCTGAAATCCTATCAATCCCTCGGGACAGACAAATGTCTACGCAAAGCCTGTACAGTACCTTTAAGTTGTTTGTCTTTTCTTCTTTGCTATTTGGATTTATGTATTCCTGCTGCGTAGATGAGCTGGACCTCAAGTCACGATACTCTGTAACTTTCTCTGACTTCAGTAACCTTCCCCCTCCAACAGCTCAGTTTATCTTTATAGTGGACCACACTGTAGTGGGACAGAGCTAAGATGGACCATCTGAGACATGCAGGGGATCCTTCCTCAATACACACACCTTCCTGAACATGTCTTTGTATTAAAAAAAGGATTTGAATGGAAACTCCTTTCAATGCAGAAAACAGCCTATCTCTCCTTGTATTTAATCCAGAACTTAATGGCGAGGAAGAGTTTTTTGATGGAGTACATTGTGTGAGAATAAACCCCTTGAAGGTGGTCTGCTCCTGATAAGGTCTATTTGGGGCACAGACAGCTGAGAACCTACTGGCAAATGCCTGGTGTGGGGAGAGGGGGGGTTAAAGTGTGTAGGGAGACATTAGGGTGGGGGAGACAGCTGTAAGACCCCAGAGAAAGCTGGTAGTTTCTAGAAACATTGGGATCTCTAGCCTGCACTTAAATGCCTTATGTGTTATTGTCAGGACAACAGTCAGGGGTTTGATCTTACAACACAATAGTCCAAACAGGATCCCAGTGCTATTTCATATGTATGTTCATGTGTTTTATTTGTGTATGTGATTAGATGTAATATAGGTAAAAGCCTTTTTTTTTAAAAAACATGTATTCTACCCAATGCAAGCAAAGTTTAATGAGAGACAAAACTAAATATTTTAGAATACACTCTGGAAAAACAAGTGGAAACCTCCTTCATTGAGGTAGCAACAGTCTCACTGAATGTCTTTATATTTAAGTCAAAAAGGCCACAGATGCTGAGGGTTTCAGAGTATTTTAGGACATGCAACCCAGTTACTGTGCTCTGCATGCATCTTTATTTATGAAACTCATCTCATGATAAAAGAATCAAAGTCATTATACTCACAGTCACCATAAATAACAAATCAGAATCTCAGAGAATGAAACATCTCCTGCATGTAGTGCAACGGTAAAGAGAAGACATCTAGTGTGTATATACTATCTAGTGTG
>OMNM01048804.1:0-18927 GCA_900302745.1 Parablennius parvicornis
TTTTGACTGTAACATGTGTGCTGTTTTTAAGTGTTAATCGCTGCACTGCTGGGACTGATGGCTCCGTCATGTTGTTGCCTGAAGAATAAAAGCACAATCATTTTCTTAGCTTATCTTTTCTTGTCTGTTATGATTCAATTTTCACCACAGTGTAAGTCTTGGCACAGACTTATATGTTTCGAGGCCTTATCAGAGCTTCCCTTTCAGTCCTTCAAGGTCTTTGTAGAAAGAAATCTCTCCTTGCTTGCCTCTTCCACTTCGTCCATCTTAGTTTAGACTGAATCCCCGGAACTCGGGTGATAATCGCTAAAACCTTGGACATATGTTAACACCACTGGCATCCCTCCGTGTCATTCTTATCCACGTTGACCACATACACACACACACACACACACATCTCACGACTGTGCCCTCACACAACTTGTCAACTCGTTGTTAATCTGTCCTGCGCAAGATACTTCAAAGTGCTTATTTGCTAACCTTCATTTGTCATAAACTCCCTGAGCTGATCCCAGGCAATTACTCATTGTTGCAGATGGGAAGAGGAGAGCTTCATAATCAAGCAGCTCCGAGTTAAGAAACTCTCTGTGATTGATAGGGAGTTGTCATTAATGGCAAAATAATAAAGGCTCAGAGTGCCACTGGGAAGCCTGACAGGCAATGGAATCGAGAGGAGATGAATTAATTACACATCTTCTCACTGAAACAGTCCGTGGACTACTCAGGCTCTTCTCAATCATGTCAAGCATTTCCTTTTTTGTCCTTGAAAAAGTTTCCTTTTCAAGTTTTTTTTTTTCTCCCTCCAGTGAATCAAACCTCAAAGAAAATGCAGTTTGACAACGCATTCAGATATTATGTTCGGGTTCCCCTTTTAGCCCACGTAGATTATGAAGGCATGAGCAAAAAAGACAAATTCAATGGTAATGCGACATGAATAGGATTTGATGTTACATTTGTAAGGTTTATTTCACTTAGATAACTTTTTTTGTGTTTTTTTTTTTTTACCCCCCGATGAAACTGAGCACAAAAGGACAATGAGTTGTATGTGAGTGAATACATTTTTTTTATTCTTAAACTATGTAAACAAAAGAAACTGAGGTTTCTTTCACAATGTCAATGATAGTTATATGGAGAAAAAGACAAAACTAGGGAACAATGTGGGACATTTTCTTAAAGAAATTCAGTTCCACACATAACAATGAGGATTCTGCAGCGAGAGTATTGTTATCCTGACTTTAATTTGGAATGAACGCCCACCCCGAGTGTGTGCGTGTGTGTGTGTGTGTGTGCATGTGTGGAGAAAATGCCACCCAGAAAAAGGCTCCCAGAGATTTGGGCATCACGCTGTATTAACCGCCGCTGATTTTCTCGGGAGGGGGTGTTCGGGGAAACGATTTACTAAAATCTGAGCACAGAATGATAAAAAACAAAAACAAAGAGATGTTGCTTTGCATTCTTCAAACAGACAACTGAAAATCACAGTGTACCAAAGTGGTCCCCTGGGTGGTTGCAATGCGTCACTGTTGAATCGTGGGAAAACAGTCAGTGAAGTTTGCAGAAATAGTCAAACAAAAAAACAAAAGAAAATGCACATGAACTCAATCGTAGATGGTTAAGTTGATACTGTAAAACTCCGGGATTGTATTTCATATGATTTCAGAAATTTTAAAATAGTTAATATATCGTTAATGTTAACTTTCCTCCTAATCTCTTCCTAATCTACACAAGAAACTGAATGTATCAATCTATGCTCTACACCATAGGTATCAAACTCTGGCTTATGAGATAAATTAATACCATTGATGTGTTTTTTTTAATTTTCTTATAATTATTTTAAATCACATTTTACATGTGTGAAACATTGTTGTGTATTGTATATTTTTAACGCTTGGCATGTTCCATATTTCCCGTATAAACACAGCTTGTTTGGGTCCATATTAAAAGGTTCATTGTTAAGAAAGATTTGTTCAATGAATATCAATATTGGCCTGTGACTTTGTCCAAATTTGAAAATTTGGCCCACTTTGTGTTTGAGTTTGACACCCCTGCTCCAAACCCTCAAATAGGTAACCACGCTACAACAAACATGTTCGAAGGAAACCAGAGTACACGGAGAAAAGCCATCCATATACAGGTGGAAGACTCAAATTCCAAAGAAGGAAGCAAACCCAGTTTCAATCCAGAGTTTACTCAACTGCAGGCAAACGTCACCCACTAAAACGCCATGTGACTACAAGGAAAAGCATGCTTAGTTCTTAGTTCCACTCATAAAGCAATTTCCACGGCAATGAAGAGATGAGAAATAAGTTTATCACCGTCATCCATCCACCCATCTTCTACACCACTCAAAAAAAAAAAAGTAATCAGAGATGAAGAAGGGTTTACTCAGAGTTCAGCATGTGCGTTTCATCATGAAGTGACAAACAGCAGCACAACAGGCGGGTAAAACAAACGGTGAAGCGTTTACCACGAGGAGGCTCGGTGAGGAATACCAACGAGGACGAGAGCGAAGACGTGGAGGAAAGAGGTGGACGGAAATCTGTTTCAATTATGTTGATAAAGGTCACCGGCCGCGCTGACGGATTGTTAAACATGCAATGAGAGGCGGCATCATTAGATAATCCATACATTGAACAAATGGTCATGAATGCTTCTCCTCGGAATGAAAAACACCATTCGGCTTCCCTTCGCCTCCAGAGTTCTTTTTTTTTTTTTTGGTGCTTTTTGGATGTTTTCCTCGTGCTGCGATTTTACAAGGCCCCTTGACTTCTACAGTCACAAGGATATACCAATTACTTTGACTTGGCAAGTAGGTCACATATCTCGTCTGGGAAGCACGATATCAGTGTTGAGGGGTCACGCCGGAAAAAGTGGATAATGGGAAGAGTTCTGAACTGGATGGATTTAGCTTCATAATATTAGATGTAACTGTACTGTCACTATGTTTTATATCACATCTATTACTTGAATTATATCACTTCTGGATGTGTTAGTGTGATGTTGTTAAGGCTTCAGATCCTGATCCAGTTCTGTTTGTTTGTGTGCACACAGTCTTTAGCCAAATATATTTACATCAATGAGCGTGATCATGCCATCGATGCCATCATCCCTGTGAGTACTATTCAAAACAAGCTGGCTCGTGGAGTATTTGTAGCTATGTGCTGTATTTATTAATTTGTGATGCCATAAAAATTTGTGATGCCTGACATGAATCATCTGGTCCACCTGCAGCTGGTCTGAGTATAAAGTAAAAGAGTCAGCAAATACGGAGAAACTATCAATGATTAAAATTTGCCTGTGAGACATAAACACAAAAAAATTTGACAGAGCTTTAGTGAGAAACTCTGGAGACGTGGTATCGGCATTTAAAGGCACATTAATATTTGATAAAAGTAATCAAGTCCACAAATGAAACTAAAAAATAGACGACTTTCAACTGCAATTTTTGCATTCAAACTCGAGTTTATATTAATTTGAGGGGAACAGCGAGCTAAATTAATTTATTCTTGAAAGTCCATTCAGACGTTTAGAAGTTTGCAATCAGTCCTCACAATGGTTGAAATTTCTTTTAGATTTATTGTAGACATTCATAGTTAGCTTATGATAATATGTAAAAAAATGTGTTTAGCACTGTGGTGTTTTTGTCTGAAATATGTTTACAAAATTACCTCACAGTGTCAGGAACTGCCTTTCACATTAAAGCAAAGCTCATTAATAGATCGACAGTATTGTCTGATCCCATAACACAGGAAGAAGACGACGCACAGCCTAATTAATTAGCCACTCGCTAGTGTATCATCTCATCTGCTCACACTCATCGAGGTGCAATTTTCTTACAATCATTTCAGCGGCTACATATCATTATCAGGTCTCGTAATACAGTAATTATGTCCTCGGGCCACACCCAATAAACTTTAAGGAAATGCAGAGATTATTTATGAATTACATACAGCTATATTTTTTTTTTAACAAACAAGTTTGTGGTGCAGACTTGGCAGCATGAAATTGATGTAGCTCTAAATGTATCTATTTTCTATAGTGTGCAGGTTCTTTTGATTAAAGTAACACCCACACAAGCCTCGCAATCTTCCTACAAACCGCTGCAGTCTGATATATACAGCGAATTGTGTGTTTTTGTCCACAGCATGAATTGCATTGTTACGCAACTTGATCATTCATAGTTTGCATCCTGTGTGCCACATTTACAAAATGTGTCTGTTTGTCGATGCCTCACAATTTGGTCCCATTAACTCACAGCCACAGAGAAGCATGTAACACTCGGGGAGACTGCAGTGAACCCTGGGAGAGTAAAGCTGGGCGTCCCCTGCACCCACCTACCACGTTGATGTCAATTAAAAATAAATGCAGCAGCTCCAGAAGCTAAAACTCAAAGTTGGAGGGAATGATGAGAGGATTTTGTTAACTGTCTAAATGTTTGTTTTCCATCCAGCTTTGCATTGTTTTCACCTCGTTTTCTCACAAGTGTATAACAATTGAAGGTTTTTCAGTCTGTAGCCTTGTTACTGGGTTTACCAGTGGGATAAACACTCTCCAAGGTAAAAACACTCTACGTGTGGATGCGATAAATAAATCAAACAACACTTTCTGTTACACTGCATCTTGTTTCCTGACCTCCACCGTGTTGAAATCTGGATTTAAACCCCTGTCATGTTTTATTTGTCTGTCCCATGTGCTCAGCATTAGATTTCAGTTTGAAGTAAAATATCACTCCGGGATGTGACTTGTGAAACAAACTGAAAGTGCTAATTAGATAGCGACGAAGCCTCTCGTGTAAGGCATATAGTTTGGGAACCTAATTAATATTCATGCAGTTAGCATATAAGATAGAAATCCCCGCTGAGAATGGGCTGAATCATTGTTACAACCGGCTGTGTGTGTGGAGGAAGGAGTCAAAATAGAGCATTTATCATCGATTTTGGACATTAAAAAAGATTCTTAACCCAGAGTAAACAAGACATGGTCTGTCAAAAGATTTCAGATCTTTCTTTTCTAATGCAGACGTCACAAAACAAAGAAAGAAATGTAAATTTGTTTAATCATTCCTCTCGTGTCTTCACAGCTGCGGAAATAGAAAGGAATGAATACAGGCGGGAATTCATCTATATGGGCTTTATTTTTTATTTTAGAAGACTTTGCATAATTAGACTGTAATTTATGAGATAAGGAAGAAGAATTTGGCTCACAGACTGTGTTAAATATATCTTTATTCATCCATCCATTCTGCTTTTGTGGAGCTTGCTTTCACACCACTACCAGATCTTAGTTATCTACGTTAAGGAACAGCTTGGATAGGTCACCAGTCCAATATCAAGTTAAGGTTATCAGTTAACCTGGAGAAAGTCCAGCACACCCATGGAGAACATGCATTTATTGATTTAGAAAACTATCATCAATTAAAAGTTTTATGCACAAATGAAATTCAGTTAAAACTGAGTTTTGTTTCGTTTAGTCATTTTTCCTGTTTACTGTGTTAATAGAAGAGCCCGAGGTAGCACCAGTACAATAATTACATTTGTGATTAATACTTTCATGAATAATTCATTAATGACTTTTTTTTTTCCATTCCTTTGGAGAAAATGCTTCGTTAAACAGCAAAACAGAGAAATGGTATCCTTGAGGAAGTTTTGAATGTTTTAAGGTGGGTGACTTTAAAATAGAAACATCTGATATGAAAGCTGAGATCTCTAATGTTAATATGTTACACTGATGGTGCTGACTAATTAAAAAATCGATATATTTTAAAGACTTTTAACATTATTTGAGCACAACTGAACTCTGTTGAAGTCGCCCAGAAGACAGAGACATGTTACTTGACCCAGAATACAGACATTAGTGGGATTTTTCTTATTGATCTTAGATGCTATCATACAGTTATATGCTGCTACAAGTTTTTCTACAAAGACAAATAACAATATACATGAAAAATATATTCCAATATTTGAACAACATAATTTTACAGCATTGTCACCAGCCATTAATAATCACCGACACTTATCCTCTTGTACATCAAAATACTCTCAACAGAAATAAAGCAACAATCTATATATTTCTGTCGTGCACCAAGGCATTTTCTTCTATATTTTACCTTTGCAGAACATACAATGTTGCGGGGCTGAGTTTTACAGGTTGTGAAATTGTAATTGTGCAGCATGGCCCCTGCAACACTGCAGCATTGTACGCTGTGCATTTTAAAGCCAAGAGGTTTGTGTCAGACAGCTGAAGCTGGAAGCTGCTCAACGAGCTGCAAGCCTCATACGCCAAAGGTACGAGGAAGCCATCCACCACCACAAGAAACAATAGTGGGCAAAGACCCTCAAACGGTCCTGCTCTCTGTTTTCTGCCGGATGTGAAAAAGGGAGGGGGGGGCTGCATCACTGCCAAACTGCGCTTGGCCACTGGGAAGTTTTTTTGTCACTATCAGCCACAGCAGAATCTGATTAAGATGGATTTTCATAGCTTCGTCCATGGCCACTGGGAGCCCTCCTTTAAGATGCACCTGTGCCCACAAACCAAAGACCCTCTGGTGGAGGTGAAGCAGGAGAGCAGACGAGGGCTGCCTACAGTCAGGCCCTCAAACACAGCAACTTTCCTTTACTTTTACCATCTTGGTTTTGGTTTTCTCTTTCGTTAATGTTAATACACAAAATAAAAACGTGACTTCATTTTAATTATAAGTCAAAAGTAAAAAAAAAAAAAGAATCACAATGAATGAATTGGAAGTAGAAAACAAAAACTTCCGTGTGAAAAAGACAATCTGCGACATAATATTTGCTAAAAATGTGACTGAAATTCAATCTTTCAGGTATTCTTATCAATCATGTTTGGGTTTGCATCTTTGCTTAACTTATCCTTTCTTTTCACTTTTAATAGTATTTAACACTGATCATCCTTTAAAATGCCTTTTCGCAGTCTAATACAGGCATTTGTAAATAGTAACTGTATATAATCCCAATATACGCAATATACCGGTAAGCATATTTTGAGTAGAATAAACATAGAAACAAATGTGTTATCTATGATTCCATAGAAACACATGTGTTCTAGATGGTTCACAGACCAGACCATTACCAAGTGGCAAAACTACATGCAGGATGACATTTTGTTTCCTGAGTGACTGCTGCGTCACAGCAACTGAGATCACATTTGCAGATCACATTAGAAACATTTTTGCATATTTTTTGCACTTTTTTTCCAGTGCTTTTTAATATATGTTATATCATTCTCAATGGGACGTCCTTCTCTTCAGTCAAGCCCACTAGATAATCAGTCTGGCAAAGAATAGAGTTATTTAAAATCTTTTATACACATTTTTCCACCAATATTGCCTAAAATACTGGATGTCTTCATGGACACACAGCTCAGAAGCTGCTGCAATGATAGGAATGAAAGAATTCAGGAAATGGAATAACATTTCTAATTCATTCTTTGGAGTATCTAATCTTATTTAAATACAACTTAGACTGTGTAAGCCACTTTGGTACTTTTACAGTCATGGCCTCCTGTGTACATGCACATTTTAAACTAATATTTGAACCCCTTGTATCAATTAAACAGACTGTTTGAATTTACTGTTTACTATTCTCAAAGGAAATCTCTTCATGCAGGTTGGTTTAATCAAATGCTTACTGCTGACAATAAAGTTGAATGTTACTAAAAAAACTGTTTTTTTTTTTTTATGGAAGAGTAATTTCACACAGTAATCTTTTTGAACAACATAGGTAATATAGGACATTTTCATTACTGCTTCCACCTCTGATTTTTCTGGCTACATCAGCTATATATGGAATTAGGTATTTCCAGACTTATAAATTATCTTTCATGGTCGTTGGAACAACATATTGCATAAGTAAGGAGCAGGACGGATGGACTTTAAATTGATTCCTTGGAAGAAAACATACAGACTTCAGAGTGGCTCCACTCGGGCGTGAAATTAAGAGTAAGCAGTCTAATGAAGCGGTTCACTTTTCAAAACTTGGATTATGACCATCATGTATATGACCACAACTTCAATTACCAACTGTAGGTAGGGAAAACGTTCAAGTTGACATAAACAAACAAAGAGATGAATGTTTTGTTTTTGAAAGCTTTATTATTAACATGCTGTTGTTAATATTTTAACAGATGCAAACATCATTTGCATATAGTGCAAGGCCTCGAGCTAGTTACAAACAAACTGGTTACAATTTGAAAAGATATGGGATGTGGAAAAAAATGTAAGTGGTTATATATACGTACGTATACAGCAAAAATTGTCTGTTGGAGCCGGTGCAGCTTCAGTGTTAAACGTTGGCCAATCATTTACAGCATTTTTTTGCCTTTAACTCTGACAGCCTGGATACAATCACAGCCAGGTTCATTTTTCCTGTTCAGCTTCAAAGACGCATAAGAGTTGACAAAGACTCGTGTGAAGGTCTTTAATACATCAAATTCAAAGACATTGCAGTTATTTTTTTCTCCTCTTGCAGTCACAGATAGCAATTGGTTGTAGTAGGCCTGAATACTAAAATCACACTCTGTAGATTTCACATTGAAAGCCCTGAAGGAAAATTTACAATTTCAGGTTATGTTTTTTTCTCTCTCTCTCTCTCTCTCTCTCTCTCCCCACAACCAATGTGCTTCAATACTTACGTAATCTAATTTGTCCTCCAATACAGTGATAAGGAGACACTGTTTTGAAATTAATGACACTCAGGAAACAAATATTGTCTGAGTGGAGAACCAGTCTTATCCACATATAGTGTTTACTATATTATCTTACAGAGAAGTGGCTTAAAAATGGACGGATAAATTACTTCTTCAATAAGCAACATTTGGGATTCTAATATTAAGGATTCATTGCAGTTCCACCCTCAGGACTGATTTTGAGGATTTGTTAGAGTTTACAGAACTAATAACAAATCTGAAAAAGTTCAATACTAACTTATAGTTGGTAAGTTACATGAAATTGTACTGAAATGTAATTACACTAAATATGCAACTTCCTATGTTCAATAAGAAATAATTCAACAAAACTTGAGATGGCTGCTGTTACATAGACATGTGGCTGCACAATGTTTTACTAATAAACCTGGAAAGAGTAGCGCCATTTAAAAAAAAAAAAGGGGGATTTCCAAACTTTAAAAAATACTTTTTACACGATTTCTGTGTAAATTGGAGAGATTGATTTAATAAAGGAGGAATATGTTTACTGAAGGAAGGTTTGTTATGGTTAAAAGTCCTTGGGTTGAATTTTTTTGATCATATTTTCCTCTCCTGTTTGCTTCCGCCATATATTCTTGCTTTATTTAGGGTTTTTGGGTCTCATAATGAACAAGTTCTTCTTTGACCCTTGTCTGCATACAACTGAATAGTTCATCGTCGGCTAATAAAGACACACTTGACACAAATTTGAAGCAGTTAGCGAGTGCAATCTCTGTGCCATGTTCTGATAACTGCAGACACATAAGAATAACATTGTGTGAAAAATAAATCGGCTGTCATGTATTAATGATGAAGAGGATTCACGCAGCTGCCTCGATCGGCCCGCCTCAGTCCCTCTGTGTTCCTGGCTGTGTGGCGGCCAGAAGAGTCCTGCTTCTACCTGGTGAAAAGGTCAGACTGCCTCCATCTCTGCAGGTGCCCGTGGCCGTCATGCTGAAATGAAAATGTCACCGCGCGATGTGACAATTAATCTGACAGCTGTTAACAAGGTAAGTACATCGTACGTAGGCGCAGCCTTTGAGGCCGACTTCTCTTCTTCGCCGTCTCTCTTCTTGGGCTTCCACCTTTTCCTGTGTGTTTCAGCTGGCGACGGGGTTGTGACACTGTTTACCTCTTCTTTCAAAGCCAATTATTTTGTTCATCAGGATGTAACAACATGAGCTTTTTTTTTTTTCTCTTTTTTTTTGTCCTCGGCTCTTTGTCACCAACCGAGTGCAATTAATTCAAAGCAGGGGCCAACATTTTTTTTCTGAAGACTCCTCATTCGACAAACCTAATTGGAAACGTAAATGCTCTGTAAGACGGCACCGCGACGTGCCGCCAGGAAATTGGCAAACTCCGGGTTTAGCGCTCCTCTTCATGTACACATCTGCATACCTGTCTGGATGCATATCTCTCTGCCAGACGCCGCACCTTTGACCTGTGAATTCATACATTTGTTTACCTCTCTTGACAAGATGTCAAATTGAGTATTGGAGGGGAAGGAAAAGCCGCGGGAGTGAATGCAGAATGCATGTAATTGGGTTGTATCTCATTCCCAGACAATGTTGAGAGAAGGGTGCTTCGGTTTGCATGAGAATTAAAACAAGTGTTTAATTTTTTCTTTTTCTTTTTTTTCCCCTCTTTGAGAATAACTTAAAATATTCAACTCCATTATGCACATAGGAAGATATCAAATGAGCAAAATGTCAAACAACCGCATGCAGACCGGAGGGGGCAACACTTGTTTTCTCTAAGAACAATCTTCATCATGCTCAACGATGGCTGGACCATCACTCAACTCCAGTGCAAGGCCCTGAAAGAAGGAGAAAAGTAATGTCTCCTCAGTTACCACTACTGTCAAAACAAAAGTCATCCAAGTCGTAGCCTGAGGACAAACTGAGACGGGCAGATTCTGGGCAACAAGTGATCCCAAGCATTAAACGTCACTGGGCCAACTGAAAGCAATCAAAATGAAGGCCGTTGCTGATGATGATCTTTAATATTGAGACTCCTCGCAAGGGGAACAAAAGTTCTCATAGTTCACTTGAAAAGTTTTCTTTTTTTTTTTTTTTTTTTCCATCGATAAAGTCACTTCATTTCTTCTTCATTATCCAGTCAACTTTAAAATCAAGAATGACATATGATCTTGTTTCCATTATTCTTTTCACCATCGAGTTTCTAAGTTTCGAAATTCAACAAAATATTGCAAAACAATTTTTTATTGCTTACACTGACAAACACACAGAAACCACTTTGAAATTAAATTAGCAGCAAAATGAATCTACTCATTCATTTTTTTTCTTCACTTTACTTTAAACCTTTATATGTATTTTGTCCCACTGTGGTGTATTGTAGCTCTATGCGAGCACCCCTCAAATTTTGTTGTACCACCGAGTACAATGACAATAAAGACTATTCTATTCAATCCATTCATTCTATAAATTGCATGATCAAAAAAAGAAATATAACACAACGATTGACATTATTCAACACCAAACACCGGAAGTTTTCCAGTCAGTTGGGAATGTAATACAGATCGAGAATGATTAATCATGCGGCTGTTATCACAGACAGAAGAATATTTATCAATTGTGTATACTTTCTGTGTACTACTCATTTTCATATTCCTAGGCATGTCATTTATGTGACAGACTAAAGGGTACACATGTCATAATACACTTTTTTTTTTTCTTTATCTTGAGATTCTTACTCTCCAGCTTCAAGCTCTTGACTTCCACTCCTCGTGTCTGATTGCTGCTGATGTGTTTCACCTGTGCCTGAATGTGTGATTGCCTGCACCTGGTGGCTGTGGTACATATTGGCCATCTTCTATGTGTTCTGTTTGTTGGGTCGTCTGTCTTCCTGTGATCTGTGTGGGTGCTTTCCAGTGTATCAGTGTTAGTCTCCGTGAAGTCCAACATTTTGTGTTTTGGTTTTTGTTTTTTTTTTTGTGCTCCAATAAAAAGAGCTCCTGTTCCACCTAATGCAGTGCCTGCATCTTGGATCAAACCATAGCCTTGTTTGAGACTGGTGTTCTTGCATTTTTAGGTTGAACTCGGTTTTAATGTTGGAAAAGCACCCAAAATTGGAGAAAAAAAAACACTGAAAAATAGAAATGCAGATAAGAGCAGGCTCATGTCTGTCTTTGAAATCTTACATAAAAAGTAGTAATCCAAATAAATACCTGTAACATACATTCAAATAAAGAACAGACTTAGCTTGGTGCGTACACAAGACCAGTCATAGAATTTTGTGAATAGATGCTAATACTGTAAAATGCACTTTGAAGTGCTTGCTATTATTAATGTCTGATATTAAACTCATAATTTGATGTTTATCTCATTGAAGACAGGCATCAGATCTCATTATCAATGGGCAAATCTTCAGTTAAGTATATTTAATATGAGCCTCTTACTGTCAGCTTTAATGTGACATTAAAAGCACTTTGCCATCACACAGTAAAATGAACTGAAGCTCAGATTTGTATTAATCACCATTACTGAAAATTGTTGCTGCCAGGTTCCACATAAAATGCTTAACACTATTTACCAGACTTAAGGAAAAGATTATGGATTATGAATTAGGAGCGTATGTTTCTATTTTTTTCTTAATGCTGATTTTGGAGTTGAAAGTGTGATGCCGGTTACAAAGGAAAGTCAAAATGAGAGTTTGTCTTATTTATCCTGTGCAAAGTTTCCTGTGCAAAGTTTCCTGTGCAAAAAAGCTTTATATGAACAGGAATAATCTGTACAGCTGCAACATTGGTGTTAAATATCATTCTTCTGTTATAATGTCTTTCTTTTACAAAAGGATTTTATGAATCATGAGCCACAGCTGAAGGTTGGACAAAAGAAGAAAGATGTGAAACATACTATCTTATAATGAATAGTGCTGCTCTCCCGTTTCTTTTTTTCATCTGTTGGAGGAGTATTTGCATACAAATGATGATCCCATGAAACATTGTATCACTTGGAGGAACCACTTCTTTTTTCTTTCTTTTTTTTTTTTTTTAACAGCGCTTTGAAAAGAAGGAATACTTCACTTGTTCATTTGGGTTTCTTTTTATTGTATGCATATAAATCTGATGTCATGGTGGAACCTGTCATTCTATATGAGCATTTCTTTAAAAATGAACTTGATTTATTGGACATGTTAACATACCTGTAATATGTTTGGACATTTTTATTCAATATCCAGGTTACTGTAGTGTGGGAATTGTGGTTTCTCTTCGATAATTATATTATATTACAGTGAAGTCTATTTGTCCAAAAGTTGGGTCTTCACGGGAACACCCTCACTTTGTACACAGAGACTATGGAAGAGTTGTGTATCGAAAATTTAAAGTAAGTGCTATTAAATTAAACAGAAGAACACTTATATTCACATCATACTGCTCACAACCGTACCGAAAGCTCCAAATCTTTAACTCACCTACCTTGAAATTTCATCCTCAAGGCGTCTTTTACCACTTCTGCATCCTAATTGCAAAGAAAAGGTCAGAATTCAGAGCTTTGGGAACAACTAGACTGCTCTATCATTTATTATTTCACTTAACGGATGGCTGCTGCCATTATAAGACCCTACCACGTTTCATTTCAAATTTACTTATGAATACAAATAATCTCCATCTCTTTTTGAGTGGGCAATATTTTTGATAAACCATAGTTGAACCTTTATTATAAAGCATATATAGTTAGCATTGACATCGAACGTAAGTTAATCGAGTGTTAGAATTCAGCCGATGGCGGACTTACTAGGAACATTGTTTCTTTTTTGAATCTTCTTCATATGTGAAGGCTATATGCTGCACAGTAATGATGAACCACAGTCAGAACAAAGAAAGACATTTCTCGCTGTGAAACAATGAATGGCGATGGATGACACCATACGTTGTGTCAGATTTCATAAAAGCCTAAAGATTTTTGCTTCAATGTTATAATCTCATTCGGTGAAATAAACCCTTTAGTGCAGGACTTACATGAATGTACGGGAACAGAAAGTTAGCATAGATGTTTAGGATTTGCAGGGTGACTGGCTGTCCATGTCGGTAATCCAGCTTTCGGTTCCAACAGGCTGATGTGGGTCAGTCAGCTCGGACAGAGAGTGAAGCCACTGAAAGGGACAAAGAGAAGGTGCAATGTGAAAACTCAGATTTATTCCACTGATGTTAGTAAACACAAGCAAAGCAAAAAAGGACGGATATTTTCCTCTTTGCATTATTTGATATAATCCTTCCACCTCAAGCTCGCTATTTGTAAACGTAACCCATTTATTGTAATGAGCATTAAATCCCCTTACAGTGATGTGTGCACACTCCATTTATTTTTGATTAAAATACCTCACACAACTTCAGCAAATTCCTTAACCGAATGGTAATTAAAGACCTGAAATCCAAACGTTTCTTTAATAAATGAAATTTATTCAATCCTTATTTTTTTGTATTATTATTTTTTTTTTTTTTTATTGTTATTATTATTGATAATCTCCACATTTACAGTTTCAGGGCTGCCAGTGATTAGAAGAGGGCAAGTTCCTATATTATCAGGATTTTGCGATTGTAGTATCTTTGCACTGGACCTCTGTTTTGCGCAGGTAGTATTTGTATATTTCTGAAGTCATTTGCATTGTTGTTTTTTTTCTGTTTGTTTTTTGCATGCGCACAACTCACATACTCTCAACTCTGCTGCTCATCCCACAAATGCATCTCACAAATTAACACCATCTAACAGAGTAATGATTTCCAACAGCACCACATTTATTAACCAGAAATATTGGGACAATCAAGGTATAATCTGTCAAACATGGATTTTCTGAATTTTAATGTAGATTGTATTGAGAAAGAAATAGAGAAAGCATGCAGTTGTCTTACCTGTTATATTTGTGGGTTTTGCACAATGGATTATAGTTTTACTTCATGGCAATTATGCACATTCATTTCAAAAGAAGGTGTTGCATGGGTTCATTGTTCAAAGTTGGTGCCAGTGATTCTTCTCGTATAAAGCCTTCATCTGATTCAACACAATGTTTTAGTGAAAAAGAAGAAAATTATAAGACGCTATGTTATATTTTCATCTTGAAATCTTTGCTGTCACAGAAGGTGTTTGTAATTTATCACTGAAAAGAGCTTGTGGATGTATCCTATCAAAAGAGGTGGTTACTTAATCCACACTTTTCTTTCATGTGCCTGCATGTTGCACACGCCGTATAAATAATGTACTGAGAAGTATCGATTAATGCACCTCGAGAGAAAACGTAAAACTCAAAAGCCCCAATGTTTTTGGGCTCTGCCTCCGATTGGATGTTAATGTCCAGAGGCAGTGTGTGTGTGTGTGTGTGTGTGGTCCTCACGCTCTACTGTATTAATCAGATTTTCAGCCCAGGCAATTGATTAATAATTCTTTTTACATTCATTTCTTATTTAATTTGTTGGAAGACCACTCGGCACACAGGTTCTGGCTGATTCACATTAAAAGAGAACCAAAGGGATGAAGTGTGTTTTTGTTTCAGATTTGTCCGTGCAGGGCCTGCTGATCAGTTTACTGGTTGATATGATTGATAGCTCTTTCTTCTCATATTCATGAAGGTTGTTGACCTTGCAAGTCTTGTTTTCTCACACACGAGCGTGGCTGATAACACCACAGACCAGAATTTTTAATGTGCTTCGTAATACGCACGATACCTTCTGCAGTGTTCTGGGTCACATGTATAAATCAAGTCAACTTGTATGTTTTCCACGGCAGATATTAGAAGTTATGCAGGTTTAATCTGGGTGGAAAGGCGGCACTCGGCCAAGTGGCCATTAATGACGACGTGTCAATAACGATGTTACGCATTAGTCATAGTTTATTACAGAGTGTGGCATCGGATCAGAAGGGATTATGATGGCTTTAATTGCGTCATTTTATATGCCCTCACTCTGCAATTTACCCCCATTTATTTATAAATCAGACCTGTGCGTCCTCTTAATCACCTTGCTGACAGCAAGTTTGATCACAGTCACCCATCAACACCACCCACCCCCCACAACCTCCAAAGGAAGATAATTATAGTGTGACATGTCCCGAAGAGCAACACGCTGACCGTCACGTTTGGTTTATGCTACAATGTCCGATATATCATGACACTGTTGACACGTTACACCTAATATAGAAAAAGAAGGCGGCTCAGTTCAACACAACAGCAAGGAGACAGAGCGAGCTCTGATGGACAAATGAAAGAAGGGATAAACACAGTTAGTGATTAAGGTGCTACAATTTGCTTCAAGGAAAGTTTGATCACTGTTCATGGACACCAAATTTATTCCTCGGAGACTGAGAGGCATTTTACGCTGTGCCTCCCAGAGGCTTGGATGTGATCTGAAAAGTGAATTAAATTAGACAGTGCTTAAGGTGGAAACAGTGCGCCAACTGCATTTATGATGAATGAATGGTGACAGTTGTCTCCAGCACTGTGCGTTACATGAACTTGTACCGAATTTTGTCTGACAACAGCAGTCAGACACTCGTGCATCGATAGCACATTATTACCTTCCTGTCCGATGCAATCAGTGATAACCTATATTTCTCAGGTGTGTATTTAGTAAATGAGAGTGAGGTGGAGAGGGGAGGTAAAGCAAGGATTTTCTGGAAGTCGTGTGGGTGTTGTGAATAATATAGTCGCATTAAAATCTTTGGAGTTGAATTGCTAGCACTGCTAGCAAACCCTGAAATGTTTACTTTCTTTCTTTACCTTTAAATACAATGTACCTTGTGAAAAACCACACAGGTTTAAGGTATTAATGGGCAAAAATTGAGTATGTTGTTGTAAATACAAGTTTAAAAGTAATGTATCCACGATAGAGAAAGTAATTGTAAAAGCCCTGCTTCCCAACTTCATGTTGATCAAACCTGCTTTACACCATTTAGATCAGATGATTCCCCTTTAATACATTAAAATCCACTCCATGACTGCTTAACTCACGATGATCTATGATGATAATAAGGCTGCTTGTTGAAGGTTGATTGGATTTCCTGTTTTCAGCAAGAACTGCATGGAATGACACTATAACAGACCACAACCGATGACATTTCTCTGAGATGTAGATGGCACTTTTGTTGACTGTTAAGCGCAATGGCAAATCTTACATTGGTACATCATTTGCAGCTTCTTTTGTACTATGTATCGCCTCCTTTATTTTACAGTCAAAAGAGCATTTTCTCAGCGAGATGCTCAAAATTGAAAGAAGCTCACTTGTGAATGCAACAGCATGTTGTCCCTTTTCTTTCCATTATAAATGGTCCGTTGGAGTACTATGTGCAACGCCTTTACAGAACGTTATTTCACACATGCATAACTGTACCACACAATGGAAGTCCATAACAATGCACATATCACCGATGTGGTGCCATCCATTGAGACTTAAGTCTCAGCTTTTCGTATCCCTATTCTTATCAACAGTGTAGCTTTTGTTCCTTTAGTGGGAGTTTATAAAAAAATCGTGAAGTAGGCCAGTCAGCTAATGGAAATATGACTACTTTTTTATATATAAGAATTGCTTCCACCTCACAGCACGAAATACTGGCTGAGGTCGTTTTGTGGGGAGTTTGCATGTTCTCCCACACTTCAAAAATATGCATGTAACATTACATGTTGTCTACAATGAATGTTGATATGGCACTACAGAAACTCTAAATTTAGCTTTTTATTATATGGATATTTCATGTTTCATTTTTGTGCCTTTGGTGTCTTTTCTATTTCTACATACACTCTGTTCTCTTTTTGAGTAGTAATGACTTTTAGAATATCCCAAGTTTGTTATAGCAATATGTATATCATTTTGTCAATGGCACAATATGTATATCATTTTGTCAATGGCATGTATATAGATTGTTTTTTTTTTTTATTTCACGTGCATGTAAGACATCAGACAAGTCCACTAAATTGTACACTTCACTGATTTGGCAACACTATGATTTACAATGTAATTTATATCATTCTATCTAGCTTAGAGTCATGGTAAGCTAGATTCATTCTGACAATAGTGTTGGCAAAGCAGGGTGCATCCTGGACAGGTCATCAGTCCAGCAAAATTCATACCTACTGTTGTGAAATTTTAGGACACAGAACCAAAGATGAGGAGTCGAGGTTTTGTTGGGAACAAGAGGATTACACACCACAGGTCAACTGACTGAGAGCAAAGCAGCTGGTCCGAACAGAACTTTTATACAGTTGCAGGTCAGAGTTTATATCTCATCCTAACAGTGTGACTTTCAGGCAGTGACTAAAGGATCTAATTGGATTCTAAATATGATATTGAAGTCAAAACATATTAAAGTCAAAATATTCCATATCACCTACAGTCACTTCAAATCACCAGTCAGCATTAAGGAGGTTTTTAGACCAAAGCAGAAATTATGCGGCAACACAATTCGACTTGAACCATGTGGAATGTAAAAAACAAAAGCAAAACAACATGCATATATTATTTATGGAGAAATGGTGAGATTTAATAAGTTGCACTCTACCCACTCTTTTTTTGACATGCAACCTGAATATATTTTTCTGCTGTTATTCAATCACTGTTTTGTTTGATGAAAAAGCGTTCGCTGATTGGTGTGAGCATGTTCGAAAAGAAAAATTAAATTAAATGAAATTATGTTCTTGATGTGTGGTGAAAGGGATAACTACCCTCTGGAACAACCCTATTTAAGACCTTTGTGTTTAACATACATCTACATAAACTTGAGTAATTAATTGTCGGAAGAAAAAAAAAGGTTTTAAAACAAGTGATATAAAAATTTGTTTATATGCTTTACTTTCAATTACATCTTTAGCACTGTGGATTATTATGGTGTTGCCACTACTGATATTTTTCTTTGAAGGAGGACACTGTCCTTAAACAACCTTTTGATAAATCTATCCTGCACCACGCATCTCTAATGCATACATTCTCACACGCGGAGCATGTGGATGAGATAGGCATGCTGATTCCATGTAATGAATAGGACGACACGCGCCGGGGACATAGCCAGATGACATTACCAGTGGCGTTACAGTGCTATTGCGTTAGGTTTGCACGCTCTCGGTGTGCCACGTTGTGATTCAGCACCCCGGACCCACGCTGCCCTCTAGTCCGCAGATTTCAGCACCGCGGACAGCGCCGGCTCGACGAGAACTGCGTGTTATTGTGCAGCGCTGGCGCAATTTCAGCACCGCGGACAGCGCACTTACGCGTCTGCTGCATTT
>OMNM01048808.1:0-20094 GCA_900302745.1 Parablennius parvicornis
ATATTTCTATATATAATTCTATGAATTATATATATATAATATATATATATATATATAATATATAAATATATATATGTGTGTGTGTTATTTACATTGTATGTATCTATATTAGTTACAATATATATAAAATACATAAATACCATTTTTTTATTCACTTCAGGCATGCGACATTAAATACATTTTGTGCAATCACATACGTATCCAATATTTCTATATATATTTCTATATATACATACATCGAAAAATATATATACCATTTGATGTTAATAAATTATATCTTATTAAAATATATTATAAAAAATATAATCTATTTTTAATTAGACCCACACATACTTATCAACATACAGTATATACATACACAGCTCATATATCTGATTAGTTTTTATTATTATATTGTAAAGTACTATTGAAGATGACAAACATTAATAATCACAAAAAACACATAAGCACGCACATTTATTAAATTTTAGTATAAAAATTAATTACTCTAGCAATGGTAGATAACATTTGGATTTACTTACTGCAACCTTGGCATGTTTTTCCATGGCTGAACTTGTGCTTGTGGGTTTTATATGTGTGTCGCCATCTGCTCCAGTGCTGGTGGTTTCATGCACAGATCCAGGTCAAGGAAAAAAGGTTGGGACGGCTGATGGTAAGAGCATCTCCGGGTGAAGCACCTTCAGTCCCAAACTCTTTTAACTGAGGCACACTGTTGAAATAACGGTCGTCGAAATGTGCCGAACACAACACTGATAAAAATGTTTACATTCGAGCGCGCGTCTAGCGAAGGCAAATACACCTTTGACTGTTAAAATTTAAGAGGAGAAATATTAAATTAACATGCGGTATGGTGTCATACGCAACTAAATGTTCAATAAAGCAGCCAAACATCACAGATATTTCAGAAATAGTTTGGGAGTCTTAGATTATACAAGAGGGAAACTAAGGCAGGGATGAGGAACCTCCGGCCCGTTTGGTACGGCCTGAAAGGCAATCCATAAGCAAACCCACAAAAAAGTAATTCAGGAAAAAATAAAAGTCATATGCGCAATCTGGTATCTGTCCTTCCGAGCCAGGATCAAGGTCTTGAACGCAACATCGGCATAAACGTCGCGCGTCATGTCTTCAGTGAGTTAAAGGTGTCAATGGAGCATGGCTGCTACAAAAAAAAAGTTAATGTGGAGTGTCGCTCTTTCCAAGAAAAATGGACTTGAGAGTTTTTCTTTGTGGACGTAAGAGGCAAACCCGTGTGCCTGGCATGTGAGACGCCCCGGATGTGAAAAAGGTGAACATTGAGCGACATAATCGCACTAAATATACTAAATTGGATGACTTTCAAGGACAAGGACAGGTGGATAAAGTTGCAGCTCTACGACAGTTTGAGTGGCCAGCAAGCAGTTTTATGTAAACTGCGAAGAGACCAGGACAGCATGACGCAGGCTAGCTTTATGGTGAGTGAGCTAATCACTAAGAAGCTGAAACCTTATTCCGACGGTCAACTTGTTTCTCGTCGCTGCTGTGGAGCTGCTCACGCCAGAAAAGAATTTCTGAAATCTGACTCTAGCAAAAACTCGGCTCGGCTCAAGACTAACTGACCCAAACCTTGAAAACCAACTGAGTATAGCATCATCATCACTGCCACTTGACATAAGACGTCTCACCAAGGAGAAGCAGTTCCAGATTAAACTTTAATGGCCTTTTAATATGGTCTCAGCCTATTTTCAGAACATTTTAAGGAAATTATAAATTGTGAAGTTCTTTTTAACTCTGGCCGGTGCTGTGTTTTAAATATTTTCGTACCAGACATCATCACTGTTGTGTCACTCGTCTTAAATCGTACACCATTAACCACTCCTTTGACAATAAGCTTCTTTTTGTCTAGCCCAGATTGACAGTATAGAACCTTATAATATACCCAAAATTATTTTAGAGCATTCTGGTGTGAAAATGAACAAATACTGCCCTCTAAAATGTCATATCGGCTACAAATCACTCAGAAAATGACATCTGAGCTGTTTTCAACCTGCTTTTAAAAGAAAACTTTCCACTCAATTGACTAAAACATGAATTAACAAATTAATGGTTATATTAATGTCATTGCAGTTAGTTAGAAATGCCACAAAAACATGTGAGCTGCTTATCTAACATAAAATCGAGGGATGGTGTGAAAATCGAAATTGCCCTCAATAGGTAAAACGTTCCCCATCCTCCCTCTACAGCATTTGATTTCCCAGTAGGGCTGAAACTATTCCTCGAGTTATTTGATAACTAAAATGCATCGAGGCAAAATTCGCTGACGCGATGCTTCATTTAAGCCACTTCCACTTGTGATGTCGACATATCCAACATATCTGACGGAGAGGAGCGACAAGGAGAGCAATGAAAACCGGAGGGGCTGCAGAGCCGGGCGGCGGCTGCCCTAGAGCCGTCATCAGCTTGTTATGCTTCCCAACGCAGAGTACGGGTGTGCAGTTGATGGTGATCATGCTCCACAACATAACATAATTCCGAAAATATCTCCATTCCTTGTTGTGGCGTTATCATTTTCTAAAGTAGTTTATGTTTCACTTCAGGAGTTTTGAGCCGTCTGTCTTTATTTGCTTTAAAATTGTGACTGTTCAGATCAGGAGACGGAGGCCCATTCGGCTCTTGCGCAGTCGGCGTGCACAGGTCTTGCCGTCACAAAATCTGGGCTGCAGTGGGTCCACAGCGGACTTTGCTGTAATGGGTGACGATTTTGATGTCATCATGCACCGCGGACTGCGCTGAAGCATGATATAAAATATATTTTTTTTTTATTTTTGCATTTTTTGTCATCTTTAAAATCCAGAATATGCCAATAAATCTTAAATGCACCCTTTTCTTTCTTAAAGAAGCAGCTACTAGTTCAGTTAGTAAAGTTTGCCAATATAATTGTTTATCTGAAGAGGAATTGAATTGGTTGTTCATTTAACTGACTCCTATTATTTTCTTTGTCATATATTACTATTAAATTAAATCCAAGTAAGTTAATAAAATTTAAAAAAAATTGTATCCTATTACTCAATTAATCGCCAGAATAATCGATAGAATACTCGACTATTAAAATAATTGTTAGCTGCAGCCCTATTTCCCAGGTAAAGATTTAATTGTCTTCCAAAATGTCCTTGGGTTATTCAAGTTTCACAGGTATTATTAGCCAGGTAATAATTTGCCTTGGCTTTTTAAATTTCGACTGTACAGTCATTGCACAATTGCCTTAAGTGCATCCAATCCGAATCCTGATCACATTTACGGGCTTCAGCCCTTACTACATTGCGATCATGCAGTAAAGCCTTTAAATCACAGTTGAACCAGGCATTGTTTTGGCGACTTATTCTGAAACTCTTCAAGAGGGCATGCAGACTGACAATTCAGTAAACCCATCATAGAAGGAAGTCCATGCACTTTCAATATCAGGAATTAGCTGAATTCTATTCCAATCAAAATGAGGAAGATCATGGAAGAATGCCTGCTCCACAAAGTGCTTCATATTTCTTTTTGTAACAATTCGAAGCTTGAGCTTAGGAATTTGTGCCATTAGGACTGTTGCAGTAACACAATGGTCACTGATGTCATTCGTGAACACAGAGGCAGTTGAATATTTATGAGGAGCATTTGTCAGTATCGGGTCAATAAGAGTAGATTTATCAGGGCATTTAAGGTTTGGTCTTGCAAAATTGTCTTATAAAATATGGATGATAATCAATTGGACAAAATACATACTGCAAGGTGAGGGCAGGGGCTGGTGTTGATGAATAAAATCTATCTCCCAGTGAGTACATTTTTGGGGGAGGATCAAATTAGGAGATGATTTGCAATCTTAATATGTCTCTTGGATTCACTGGATGCAACACAGTCAGTATAGCCAAAAAAGCTGCTAAAATAAGCATGATGATTGAGTGACGGAAAAAATAATAAAAATCCATGTCAATTCTGGTAAATCCAGTGGGGGATTTTGTCTTCACCACTTGAGATGATGCAGCTGGCTGATATTTAGCTGTGTCACATGTAAACAGGAATAGGGAACTCACTAGGAAGATGTTTATCTGCCCTCGGCTGCCGACACGGAGTCAGATATGTGATTCACCTCAGATGCGGGCAATGCATAATCCGTCCTCCAGCAAAGACGAAGGCGGGGAGTCCAGGAACCTGGTCTTCCTCAGATGCGGGCAGTGCAGGATCCATCCTCCAATGAAGACGACGATGCCGGCGGGGAGTCCCTTGACCTGGTCCACCTCAGACGTGGGAAATGCAGAATTCGTCCTCCAGTGAAGACATTGGCAGGGAGTCCTGGTACCTGGTTCACCTCAGTTTTGTAGATATCTGCCGCTTCCACCTGTTGACATTCTGTGTGGTTCCTTCTGAGCCGTCAGGTGAGCTGTCGGATCAAAGCCCAGCATCGCCCGGGTCAAGAACACGTTCGGTGACTGTGCAACGCATTTAACTGTTGTAGTTCACAAAGTGTTTTGCATTACTGAGCACTGCTTGGAATGCAGCTATACCCTCCACAATACCACCTTCACTTTTTCTGATGTCTGCACCTGTCAGCTGATGAAAAAAAGATGAGACTAGAGAGATGATGGAGCTGGACTGAAGGAAGGAGTTTTCTTAAAGATGGCAGCCACTCAATGTGAGTGAGTTCTGGAGTTCAGGACCGCTTAACTTTGTGACTCCCCATTAGCAATCCTGTTTCTGACAGCTTCCTGCCCAGATGAGAACACCCCTTTATACAACTACATGGATCTACAATATATTGCTGACAGGAAGCTGTGATCTGTCAGAAGGACCTTGTTTCGAACACACGGCATTTCAGGAGCACCAAGAGTCGCACACAGACCACTAATATGCCATTAATCGCTGAAGCTGGGGATTGAAACAAGGAGCTCATACATATTAAGTCTCCCTCCACCACTATGCTACATCGTCTCAGCTTCCTCTCTTTTTGTAGATTGTTTTTCTAACTGAATCAGCTCCTGAAAGACAGTTCCTGAGAAGCATGTCTGACTATCACAGTGAAAGTTCTGATTATGTGTCTGCTTGCTAAGTGGTATTCTCATCAGGGGTTAGGGTCTGGGTATCCGGA
Source organism: Parablennius parvicornis (assembly GCA_900302745.1). Classification (NCBI taxonomy): domain Eukaryota; kingdom Metazoa; phylum Chordata; class Actinopteri; order Blenniiformes; family Blenniidae; genus Parablennius; species Parablennius parvicornis. The sequence continues at coordinate 5,105 of OMNM01048808.1, forward strand.
TGGGGAGACACACTCCAAACAGGCTCTGACAGATCTCACTCAAAGGTGAGGGACTTTTCTGTTGCATTCTACAAACTTCTTCATGGATCATGGTCGTGGCTCCCTCACGGAGAGCCAACAGCCACAGGTTCTTTCTTTGACTTTCCAGATCTTCAGTCATTGTTTCCAGGAATGCAAGTCATTTTATCGCATTTTTCAGTTCAGTCTGAGCCTTTTCCGGTTGTTCCTCAGTCATTATCCGGTTTAAAATGTCTTCCACCCTCGTGGTGTAGCTGCGGCTGCAGTCGGGTGGGCTGCAGCCGAGGCGGTGTGGAGAGAGCTGGTTTACTGGCTGGGTCTCTGACAAGTGGACACCAGTTGTGTCCAGGCAGACTGAGAGAGGCAGCGGACCCTAACAAAGGAGAGAGAGCAGGATTGTCAGACGTAATTTTCAGAACAACACAAATTAGTAGCTCCAGCACTGACTAAGGTGGGTTTACGGTCCCGTATCGAGTGGCGTGAGGAGCCCGTCTAAACAGCAGAGCCTCTCAACCAGAAACCGCCCCCTTCCGGTAATTAACCAGCCAGCTCTCTCCTCTCACACGCCACCTCCTGGCACGCCCACCTGAAACACAGGAGAACACACCTGCAGCCAATCACCCTCCTAGGGGGCTGCAGGAAAACTGGGCATGACAAATATTGGTTTCGTCCTAATCACTCAACTGCTACAGCATATATGGAACTAATTAAAGAAATTGCCAATGCTATACACAGAAAGCACTATTTAGTAAGTATCTTTGCAGATATTCAAAAAGCGTTGGATACACTGGACCACAAGATATTGTTGCATAAATTATATAAATATGGTGTAAGAGGTGTGGCACATCAATGGGTTACTAGCTATTTAAAAATCAGAAATCAGTTTGTTGAAACTGACAACTTAAAGTCTAAAAATTATAACATAACTTGCGGAGTACCCCGAGAATCGGTCCGAGGTCCTATACTTTTTCTTTTATATATAAATGAAATTGTGTTCATTCTATTTGCAGATGACACCACTTTATTCTATTCTGGAAAAAACATAAAAGAAGTTCTACAAATCGTACAGAATGAAATCCAGAAAATTATGAAATGGTTCAATGCCAATAAATGGTCCTTAAATATCAGCAAAACTAAATTTATGATTTTTTTTTTAGTAAACGGAAATACGTTGACGTGTCATTATTTATTAATGGATTAGAAATTGAAAGGGCAAATGAGATTAAATTTCTAGGTATAATGATTGATTAACACTTGACATGGAAATCACACATTGATAATTTCAAAGTAAAGGTATCTCTAATAATAGCTGTGCAGTATAAAGTCGAAGATTATCTAAATAAGAGTGCATTGTTTTTGTTGCATAACTCATTGATTATTCCATATCTGACCTATTGCATTGAAGAGTGCATGAAGGGATTCATGTAACCTGCACAGGTTACATGAATCCAATTTTTCTTTTACAGAAAAGAGCAATAAGAGTTGTCAGTGGAAGTGGATACGGAGACCCAACCAAGCCCTATTAGCTTGGGGGCAGTGTCTGGGTTGAGGTTCCCCCATTCCCTGGTTCTGGGGTTCTTCCTTGGGCGGTGTTGTTTGGAATTGGCCTTTTGTGGGGGTTCATTTGGGATGGGCCTGGTGGCTCACCCCTGCCGGTTGCTTGATGTGTCTCCGTCTTCCCCTTCTGGGTGCGCTTCGCTGGGGGGTGTTGGCTCAGTTCAAACCTTCAAAACCACGCGGCCGGCCGGTGTTCGTTCTGAGAGAGCGAACACCGGAGTTGCAGCTGTTGAGGACGTGACATAAATCACTGACCAATCAGCAGACAGCTCCGCGAAATCAGACCCGTTCCAGTGTCCTGAGTACTTCAACGTTGGGGTATCGAAAAGATTTTTGGTTTGGAGCGGTTGTTTCCGGTAACAGGAACAATTTTTGCGGTGGAAAACCGGACCGTATACTGAACTAGATCGCTCTGGTCCTGCACTTTGTGTGCGGTGGAAACGGGCCGAAATAGCTCGTCCTGGGGGACACTACAATAGTGACGCACAGTGACTTGGAGAAGTACCATGTTTCCCGCACTACAGAGCACACCTGAATATAAGCTGCACTCGCAAAATTAAAAAAAATAAATAAATAAAAGTACAAATATAAACGGAATTGGACTATAAGCTGCAGGTGTACAGCGCTGTGTGGGTGTGTGTGTGTATGTGTGTGTGTATATGTGGGACAGAGAGAGAAAGATACACAGAGCGGCTTCAGGCGCCATTCACGGTCGTCCACGAGGTCACGCAGAGCAGAAATATCACTTTAAGGGCAAGTTTAATGAAGCAGAGGCTCAAAACAGGTTGTATATAGATGCGGAAGTAGAATCTGGTGGCATGAAGCTTGTTAACCCGTAAAAATCCATAAATTAGCTCCATCGTTGTGTAAGCCGCATTTGAATAAAAATCTTGGCTTATACATGGGAGAGGTCCGGTAATGGAGCCAGTCTCCGCCGAGCTCCTCCGACCGCCCTCCTCATCCCCTCTCCCGGTGCTCTGGCGACCAGAGAGGCCCGTTACAACCGGATCCGCATGGGTCAGGCGTGGCTGCCGGTGAGCTAATAGGTCTCTGGCCACGGACCGCGTCACTATTGTTGCGTAATGTTACATGCCTAACTTTTTAGCGAAGCCACTTCCTCTGGTGATTATCCGTGACGTCAGTCACCGTCGATCACGAAGCAGTCACATGTAGAAAAGTATCTAAATTGGTATCACATGTGATCGAGGCCTGGGTCTAGTGTGAGAAAATCAGAATTGGAGTTTTCACTCGGCCATAAAACAAGTCAGATATGGGTCACTTGTGAGTAAAAAATTATTCTGAATAAGGTTGTATTTCCCTGCAGTATGAAGGACGCCTCAGAGAGACATGTAAAAAGAATCAGACCTAGAAAAGCTCTCCATGTGTACTCGGGCAGCTGTTGGTCCAATCAGCTGGATTCTATAGGTCAGTTTGTGAACTTCATCAAGTAGTATAGATAAGATAGATGCTTGATTGGATATCCTTACATCGGTACAGGGTAGCTGAAGTGCTGTGGATCTGTTGAAGTCTTTTTGCGGCCCTACTTGTATTGATAGTATTGATAGTATGTATTGATCGTAGCATTCAGCTCATAGATGATTGACCAGGTCTCACTGAGCTGAACTAAGCAATTCTAACAGTCGGTGCACTTTGGAAAGGTAGAAAATGAAACCAGCATCTCCATGTAGCTAGTCTGGAAACTGATAAACATGAAGAAGCATCCATTTTGGCTGTTCTTTCTCAAACATACCCAGTGTCTGTTGGATTTTGTATTTTTCCTCAGTGGCCATGTGGCATGTTTGTGATGTGTGTTGCAGGTACTACCTGTGTCTGCAGCTGAGGAAGGACATCCTGCAGGGACGTCTACCATGCTCCTTTGTGACTCTGGCCCTGTTAGGCTCCTACGCCCTGCAGTCGGAGCTCGGTGAATACGACCCAGAGTTGCATGGCAGCGAGTATGCCAAGGAAATGAAGATGGCTCAGGGTCAAACGAAGGAGCTGGAGGACAAAATGATGGAGCTGCACCGCACATACAGGTCAGACAAAGATCAAGGTGAAACCCAACATGCAAAACTCTTCCGGTGTAAAGACATCATCACATTTAACCGGGTCAAAATATTAAAGACATTTAGCTCTATGGACTTAGATTTTGTTAAAACTGTCATTTCATTGCTTTGATAGAGAAAATACTAAAAAAGTTAACATTTTGCATCTGAACTGTTGCTCGGTATGAAAACAGTTTATAATTTTTCTGTGCATTATGAGAGAAAATTATTTTCAATCTGCCTAATTATACAAACAGGCAGCTACACTTTATTAATATATTGAATATGTTGGAGGATGACCAGAGAGAGCAGTTTTCTTTGTAATATCTCATTTTGGACCCGTGTGCTGGTGTTGTGACAGGTCCATGGCTCCAGCCCAGGCTGACCTGATGTTCCTGGAGAATGCCAAGAAGCTGTCAATGTACGGAGTGGACCTCCACCAGGCCAAGGTAAGTCCATCTCCACATCTGCTTCATCCATTCCACACAAAGTGATTGTAAAACACAAAACATTCACGTGTGCAGACTGTTTTCAGGATGAAGAGATTTGGCTCCTCATCAGAAATCAGGTCAATCTGTTTAAATCAGAGCAGGGATTTAAATAAGTACAGCAGGAGAAGCTTCCTCAAGACTCTACTGCCCCCTTGTGGACAAGCACACATAGCTAATCTTCATTCTAATAATCAAATGCACAACACAACACATAACCGGCCAGCAGAAAAGCCGCCACTTCTGAGTCGGGTTTCTGCAGGTTTCTTCCTGTTATAAAAGGGAGTTTTTCCTGTTCCAGCATGGCAGTCGATTTGCTTGCTCATGTGGATTTGTTGGGTTTTCTCTGTTAAAAGCACCTAGAAATGACTGGGTTGTATTTGGTGCTATATAAATAAAGTTGAACTGAATTGAACTGAATCGACCAGGAATCATATACTACTGTATATAGAGAAAGAGGTAAGGTGGCTCCTCATGAACGCTCTTTATTAATTATCTCCCTGATGAAACTCTGCATATGATCACAACCAGATGAGCCTCCTGAAATTGACAGAAAAGGTTTCCAACATGTAAGAAGACACGTAAGTTAGGGCATAATGCAAACTTAACATTTATAATAACTAATATTTAAAATGTTGGATCTATCTTTTTCAACAGTATCCATCTTTATTTTGACCTGTATATATAGACAATAAATGAATAAATTCAAGAGGATTCAATTCATAAGATAGACATAAATCAATAAGCTTATAATTTGACAAGTTGCTCAGTATAATCTGATTTCATAGATTAGATTTCATAGACAGATTTTGCATCACAATTGAAGTTAACAGTGTGTCCTGATAACATTTCTTACAAGAAACATGTATAGTGTGAAAGGTATGGGTCCTAAGACAGAACTTTAATTGGAGATAATAGTCATCATTAACATGAAGGAAGTTGACACTGTCTGACTGAAAACACTTCCGTGCTCTACCTTTAAACTTGATATGTTCCAATTTCTGTAGATGTTCTGATCAATTGTATCAAATGCAGCACTGAGATCTAACAAGACAGAATAGAGACCAGTCCTCTGTCTGAGGCCATAAGAAAACCATTAGTAGCTTTGACCAGGGTGTCTGTAAAACCTGACGGGACAGGCTCAGGTAGATCGTTTCTAAGTAAATGGTCACATATCTGACTTGCAAAAACTTTTTCTATGATATTAGAAATGAAGGGAAGGTTGGATATTGACCTGTAACTTGTTTATACACCTGGAGTAGCGGTGGGCTTTTTGAGAAGAGGTTTAATAACAGCAAACGTAAAGACCTGTGGTACATAACCTGTTGCTAACGATTGATCTGATCTCATATTTATGTAATTAGTATCTACCAGTCAGGGGAATATATTAAATCAAACTTGAAATTTGTATTTATTTGTATAGCACTTTCCATTCAGTTTTTTTAAGCACAAAGTGCTTTACAGACTTTGAAAAGAGAATTAACACACATTTACAACATTACAGAAAGAAGAAAAATAAAAAGTAGGTAAAGTAATCAACTGATTAAAGGCAAAATTAAAAAGGTGGGTTTTGAACCAGCTTTTGAAAACAGTCTCAGCTGCCCGGAGGCCCTCTGGCAGGCTGTTCCACAAATGTGGGCTGTAGTGAGAGAACGAGGCCTCATCACAAGTCCTCGTTTTGACACTCGGAACCCTTAACAGGCCGTGCCAGACGACCTCAGGGAACGTGAGGGCTCATAGTGTAAAAGCAAATCCAAAAGATATGAAGGCTCGAGACCATTAAGACATTTAAAACATTTTATTAAAACCATAAAATTAATTTTGAAACAGATTGGGAGCCAATGCAGGGATTTTAAAACAGGTGTAATGTGCTCCTGTCTTCTAGTCTTCATCAGCACTCAAAGTGTAAACAGTCTCGTTGAGATCAGATCTAACATACATTTTGATGGTTCAGATCAGGGGTCGTCAATCTTCAACAATGAAAGAGCCATTTCGACCCATCTCACACTGAACAACATTGTCTGTCTGTGGCAGTGAGCATGAAGTATCGTTCCTCCACACGTCTGCTGATTTGTAATTACAATCGTCACTCTCAGCATGTCCACAATATTACAATATCTCCTCTGCTGTAAACCCTCCTGTTGTTGTTCACATACGCCGCTTTGCACACATTGATTGGTTTATTGAAATGTGGCACTCCGCAGCGCTGCGGTGTTCTGACGAGGTTCAGACGCTCAGGAGGTCCAGGAGATCCAGTGGGAGATGGAAGCTGCTGTTCACATTGAGAAAGTTTTCCGCTGTGTCACAGATAAATAAAGCTCACAGCTTCGGGTGGCCGCTGAGCTGCGGCCGTTGGGAGCTGCCGAGAGCTCACGGCTTCGGACGGCTGTTGCAGCTGAAGCTGCTGTGAGCTGCAGCCCCCGCAACGTTCGCATTCTTGTCACAACTATTGTTGTGTGATGATGTTTCATGCTTGTGTTGTTACGTGTCGTTCACAACCCCGCCTACATTTTACCGCACTCTCTGTAATAGTACCAGCAACACAGTTGGGTCTGGGTGCCGTTTTTCCTGTAAGGTCCCACCTCGACCCGGGACGTACTGCAGCGGGACCGAGGCTCAGCAGAGGGACCAAAGAGCTGCGTGCGTTTCCGGAGCCGCGGGTTGACGACCCCTGGGTTAGATGAAGCCACAATTGAGGATAACTCAGAGATCTCTATATGATGGAGGTCGAATAATTGTAAATCAGGTTCTACTGACAAATCTAAACATGTACTTGATAGGTATGTGACATCTTTGAAGAGTATGTCTTCCTTATTTTATTCCTAAAAGTTAGAATTTTGTCATTAAAGAAGATTACAAAGTCATTACTGCTCAAAGTTTAAGGGATGTGAGGTTCGACAGAGCTGTGGCTTGTGAGCCTGGCTGAAGTGAAACCTCAGGTTGTTCTTGTTTTTTTCTATTAAGGAGTATTATTGGCAGTTTACTTTTTTTTTTAATAGATGAACAAACTATCTCTCCAAACAGTACGAAACATTTCCAATTGAGTTATTGCTTTAATCAGTTATCAGATAATTTACGAGTTAAGATTTGTATAAAAGATCGAGGTTTTGTGCACATCTTCTCACTTCCTGTTACCAGCAGGTTGCGCTATACCATATTGTTGTACCTGTCCTCAGCATGTATGCTAATTAGCGCATATGCTAATGTTAACGCTTATGCTATGCTCAATGGTTGGGTCCCTTCATTGTCATCAGATGTGGACTCTCATGCTGCGTGTACGCTAATCAGCACATATGCTAATGTAAGCGTGTATGCTAATTAGCACATGTGCTAATATAAGTGCATTATGCCTGATGGTTATGATAGTCTTTTGACTGTGATTAGACCTCAACTCTCAAGCAACATGTGAAGGTAGAACCAGATCTGAGCATGTACACCCCACTTTCTGTTTCCAGCAGGTGGCGCCATGTCTGGTGGTCGTAATTATTGTAAAGCTGTGATGAGGACTGGACTCTGATGCAGCGTATGAAGTTTAAGGTTAACTGATCACGTTCAGTCTATTTACATTGCACTTCCTGTTCCATGGTGTTCTTGACCATTGCCACATGTAAAATTTCAGCCAGAATGAAGCGTGCCCACCTCACTTCCTGTTTCTAGCATTATGGCCAATGGTTGTGTCTCTTGACAGTGATCAAATATGGACTGTCATGCTGTGCATATGCTAAATAGCACCTATCTTTTTGATAGCGTGCACGCTAAATAGTGTGCATACTAATGCTAACATCAATGCTAATGAAAATTAGCTCTCGAACAACATGTGAAGTTTGAGCCATATTCAAGCATGTACACTTTCGGTTACCAGCAGGTGGTGCTATGCCCGATCAATGTAACCATCTTCAGGCTGTGATCAGATGTGGACTCTCGTGCAAGTTTTAAAGTTTTGTGCTAGAACAGAGCATGCTCTCCTCACTTCCTGTTTCCAGCAGGTGGTGCTATGTCCAATGGTCTCATGAAAGAGATCATATGTGGACTCTCATGCTATATATTTGTAAATTAGAGCATATGCAAACACTGACGTGTATGCTAATTAGCACATATGCTAATGTTTTACAACCATCAGCCATGGTTCCACTTGTTGGAAACAGGAAGTGGGGTGTACTTGCTCAGGTCTGGCTCTAAACGTTGCTTTAGAGTCCATGTCTTATCACAGTTAAAAGACAATCACAACCATTGGGCATAACGCACCGACATTAGCATACACGCAAATTAGCATACGAGCTGTCATTAGCTTACGTGCCAATCATCATATGTGCTATATATGTAAACATATGAGCTAATTAGCATACACAATAGCATTTGCATTGCACTGATTAGCATATGGGCTAACATTAGCATCTGCACTAATTAGCATACGTGCAGCATGAGAGTCCACATCACATCCCTGTCAAGAGACACAAGCATAGCACCACCTGCTGAAAACAGGAAGTGAGGCATACCTTCTCTTGTTCTGGCTGAAACTTTACGAGTTGCATGAGAGTCCACATCTGGTCACAGTACTGACACAGTCACAACAATCGGACATAGCGCCACCTGCTGAAAACTGGAAGTGAGACGTATATGCTCCGTTTTGGCTTAAACTTTACACATTGAGAGTCCATATCTGATCACAGCCTGAAGACGGTTACATCGATCAAGCATAGCCCCAACTGGTGGTAACAGAAAGTGGGGAGACGTGCACAAAACCTGTTCGAGGACCCGTTCAATGCTGCTTACAGCTTCAATTGTGTGAATAAAAAGACATTCACACTTTTGAGATCCAAATCTTTATTTGATATAAGTTTCTATGATTGAGTCCTCTCCGATATGAATTCATTTTGTTTTGAATATAATGGGAACAGAGCCTTTAAAAGCCTTTATTACAAACTGCTCAATAAAACCTGCTGGAGCATATTTTTGCTCAGAGATTAATTGCTTTGTGGGTGTGGTGATAGTTGCTGCTTTTAGTCCACATGAAAGATTCATTTAACCGCCTTTTTGTTCCAGCACAATGAGTCTCTCAAGGTTGTTCTGCAGTCTGTTACCTGCTGTAAATGTCTCTTGCAGGATCTGGATGGTGTGGACATCATGCTTGGAGTTTGTTCCAGTGGTCTGATGGTTTATAAAGACAAGCTGAGGATCAACCGGTTCCCCTGGCCAAAAGTCCTGAAAGTGTCATACAAGCGCAGCAGCTTCTTTATTAAGATCCGACCATCCGAGGTACAGTGCTGCTCTCTGCTCACTTTGCCCAGGTCCACAGTTCGCCTTCAGGTTCATCCTCTCTCTCTGACGCTGCTCAGATCCTCTGTTTTCCTTCAGATTTATTTTCTCTGTGTCTGCAGGTGGAGCAGTATGAAAGTGCTATTGGGTTCAAACTGCCTAATTACAAAGCAGCCAAGAAGGTGTGGAAAGTGTGTGTGGAGCATCACACCTTCTTCAGGTGGGTCCTCTTCTTCAGATCTGGATATTTGCTCTGTGTATGAGCTGAAATATGAGTGTGAATGCTTTCTTTGTGCAGACTGACCTCCACTGAGATGGTCACCACTCCCAGGAAGTTCCTGGCTCTGGGCTCAAAGTTTCGATACAGCGGCCGGACTCAGGCTCAGACCCGACAGGCCAGCTCTCTGATCGATAGACCAGCTCCGTTATTTCAGAGATCATCCAGCAAGAGGAACTCCCGCAGTCTGGATGGAGGTAAGTCATCGGAGTCCACACACACACACAGTTTCCTTTGGTTACTTCACAATGATTTGGATCAGTTCCATGAAGCACAGTGGATGATGTCATACTTTTAGTGTTTTGTATAATGCAACAGTTTCCCTGAATCAGATAAAGCTTGTTATGAGAGATCATGTCATGATCATGTCAAGCACCTTCAAGTTACTACCTTTTTAAAATGTATAACTTCATTTCAGACAGAATAAATAATCAAAAAGACTGTCAGTTCATGGTGATATACTTTTTTCCTCACCCACTGTGAGAATCACTCAGTTTTTACTTTCACATGGCTTTTTCTTTTTTTGACTTTATATACAATTAAGATTAATACTGTTGGATGTGTTAAACTTTGTTTCAAACTGATGTTATTGTGTTTGCTGGTGTCTGATTTCTGTTAAAATCACAGATTTTAACAGAACTCACCACTTGAAATCTGAGTTAAATTTGAAAGAAACGTGAGAGCGAATAAAAAAAATAAAAAAAATCAGTTTTACCATTCAGATTATATTGACTGAAAACACTGTTCTATATGAAATTAAGTTTCAGTGAGTCTCCATCATCATCACGTTTCTAAATTCAAGCATAAAAAAACACAACATTCAGAATGCAAAGAATGCTTTAGGAGAAACATCAGCGGCTGAGGTGGATAAGAAAGACGATAGATGGCGGGATCAGTGGAAAAAAAGCTGTGGGCGTATTTCTTTTAAATGCAATAATGTGATTGTTACCACCCAGTGTAGGTCTAGGAGTAAGGAAGTAACATAAAGCCAAACAAAGAACGTAAAGTGAATAGGGCAAGCTGCCGTTTATTTAAAACCCCAAATAATGAAACAAAACAATGAATCCTTTTGTCAAAAAGTGAAACTGAACAGAAAAATACGTTTGTAGGCTCTATAACAAAAACAAATCGGGTTTCACAAAAAGGAGCCTCGGCGATAAGTTACATGTAAATAAATCACAATTGCAAGGAAGGGCTGTGGGTGACGGCCACCCAGAGAAACAAAGCTAAAACAAAACTGCCTGTCTAAACGTACCTGGCCAAAACAAACTCAAACCGCCCCCCATAAACTAGAGATCTAAACCTCAACACTCTTAAGAGTGTGACCAAGGGGCCATTAAAATAACGCCGGAAGCCCACAGATTCCCCAAAATGCAACACAACCAGGACACACACTACTCGGTGCAGCTTTTAAAGCTGAGACGAGGGGCTGGTGAAGCAGTGATTGGCTCGATGCGATGACGCCAGTGAGGGGGCAGGCTGACCAGGAAGCGGGGAACACCGGACAGGAGTAGAGGAGGGCGGGCCGGAGGCGTGGTCTGCTGAGGATTCCCTCCAGGAGAGATTAGTTAGAGCGTTAGAGGTAGAGCGGTCATCTCCCATGTGGAAGGTTGCAGGTTTGATTCCCATCCCCACCTGTCCAAGTGTCCTTGAGCAAGATACCGAACCCCAAACTGCTCCTGATAGATGGATTTGGGCCTTGCATGGCAGCTATCTCCATGTGTAAGTGAATGTGACTAATGTTGTAAAGCATTTTGGGACTGGTCAAGCAGTTGAAAAGCGCAACGAAAGTGAAATCCATTTACCATTTTCCAAACTATATGGTCCGTTTGAGGCTTATTTGTTGCACTCGTTTGCAAGTTTGAGCCCTGTAACTTTCAAACTGTGTGAAAATGTCGTTCAGTGAAGTCATTGTCTTTTCTCCGTTGTCAGCCATGGCATCGACCCCTGACAACAGGTCCACTCGTCCAGTCAGCGCTCCAATCATGTCTCCAGTGTCTCCCGGGGAGGCCACGCCCTTGCCACTGCTCGCCAGCCTGCATTGCTCTGATCGCCATGACGGCTCCACACCGAAAGCCCACCGCTCGGCTCACAGGAAGGCCGAGCTGAAGGCCCAAGGTCAGCCGGCTTCCCCGGCCACCAAGAGTCACAGCCCGAAGCCCGAGTTCACTCCAGACATCAAGGTAGTGAGAAACACTCCTCTAGTCCATTTTCAGTGGTTATGAAGTGAGCAGCAATGATAAGACCACTGAAATGATCTTCACCAAACCTCCTACTTTGTATAGACCTACTGAGAGAAAATGAGCACAGAACAATGAAAAGCAGCTGAGAATTATGTGATTGTAGAACCTGTTCTGAGTTTGTGTGTGCTACAGAAAGTGTCCAGGAGAGAGCGAAGGCGCTCCCCCTCTGGCCCCATCACCAATGGGGAGAGAGACAGGAAGAGCCAGGTCTGTCTTGTCTATGTGCGTCATGCATGGTCACAGTGCATGTGAGAACAGCTCAGAGACAAGTGTGTCAAACACCTTTTGCAGCTTTAGAAATCGATTTAAATTTATCTTTACAACAACCCATTTCAGGTCAGCTTCACCAGAAATAAACAGAAGAACAGCATGAATAGCATCTCTGATTAACACCATTAACCAGCCAGAGCTTCACCGGAGAGGAAGATATCTTTTAGAAAAGAGGCCAAATATGAAAGCAGCTCCTCTGTGGAGATGTAATATAATATTCTATGATCCTCACATTTGAATTTATTTATTAAGAAGGAATAAGAAGACATGAATAGGGTTAAGAGTGAAAGCTGCTGTATTCCAAATGGAAAACGGTCAAAGTGCCCTATGTTAACTGTTGGCATGTTCAGTCCCATGTGAGAGCTGTTGGTGTTCTTTTATGTAATCGAGACGTGACCTTGTGTTTCCTGTGCTGGGAACAGCTCGCTCTGCAGGACAAAAAGACAGACGTGGTTCGAGTGAGGAAGGTTAGCCTGCGTCCAAGCCACCTCACATCCTTCACACCTCAGGAAATCCTTCATCAACACCGCCACGTTTCACCGCTTCAGTCTCATTTCTCACCTTGTACATGTTCTGCACCCTGAACTTCCTGTCAGCCATAAGTTTACTGTGCAAGCTCTGATTCAGCCTGTCACTGCTCAAACTAACCTAGTATCACTCCAAACTGTGTAAAACCTACGTTTGTCCAAACTTAAAAATTTTTTGTCACTTCACAAAATTGCGCAAAAAGCTCAAAAAACACAACTTGGGTATGTTCATCTGCCTATTCTTTTCTGCAAGCAGACTTCAGGTCACATGACTGCAGAGTTAGTCCTGACAGGAAGACTAAACATGGCGGACATCCCTTCTATTTTTGATTGAAATTGCAATATTGTAAGATAGATTGTGGCTTCAGCTTCCTTTTGATAGGTTTTTGAGAACTAATGTACACTTCATTTGCATTGCGTCCATTCGATTTGTGTATAAGATGCATAGTTTTTGTTTCCATGTGCATCCATTCAGCTTTCTCAGCAAACCTATTTTTTATGTGGTTGCAATGGTGTCACAGATTGCTATTCGTACTAACAACAGACTGGAAAGAAGTTAATGTTGCATTATGGCTCTTAAAACTACAGCAGTACATTTGATCAAAAACACGCTTAAATAATGGCTTTGATTTTCTAAGCATAAATAATCTACGGTAATAATATTTGCTTTATGATTTACACAATATAGTAAACAAAACAATTAGTGGTTTGTGTAATTTTATTTAATGAGATAAACCTAACAAATTAATACTACCTTTAAGTGGCAGCTGGCTAATAGAAAGCGCTAGATGCCCCCCCACCCAGACCAAGAAGGAGAAGAAAAAAAATTAGGAAATATATTGATAAACTGTAATGTCCCTTATTTGGGGCATTAGAAACCATCAATTGACATCACACAGGCATGACCATCATTATTGGAAAAATAAGGTCCAGGAGGCCAACAAGAGATCCAGTCCTCAGCACCATCATAAACACCACAAGAGAGGAATTTAGATAAATGGGCTGGAGTCACGAGACAAGCTACAAATGTCGATCGAGCAATGAGACATGGGGAAAGAGGGCCTAAATACACTATGGAAGAGAAGCCACAGGTGAGACACATCAACACTAATCAGACACACAGAGGGAGGGTGAAGGCTGCCAGGCTACGAGGAACTATAGTGAAACTAAAAGAAGGTCACATTGGGAATGGCAGCACACCTCAACTTCCACTCAGAAATCAACATTAATCCAGAATGAGCGGGGGAAGCTCACGGTTTCGGACTGCAGCAGAGATGTGGCGACTGCCGGGTGTTTAAACTTAATCCTGGCGTCGCCAATGTACAAATGTCCAACTGCACAAAGCTCCGAGGTGAATGAAATATATTTAATAAAGCCTAATGTGGCTAAAAATGCCTCTGATCATTTTTTATTGAATGACAATCTGTTTTATGTCAATGATGTGATAATATCTGATCATATCTATCAGATCATAAGAACCAACACAGACGTCAGTAAACACTGACATGTAGACTTTACTGCGCTTGTTTTACAACATTACGAACATTCCTCGTTGGATCTGGTTTTAGATTATTTAAAATTGTTCAAAGCAGAGTATTACTTTAGTAACTTACATGAGCTGTGTTCTTTTTCTGTCATCGTGAGTTTCCCTGAACGGTCGGATGAGCCGGTCCCTTTAGATGTTGTAGCTGCAAGCAATTGGGGGCAGCATGAGCTGGTCACCTTTGCTCAATGGTGCATCATTGGTTCCGAGGCAAAAGGAGGCTCAGAAGGAGGCAACAAGTCTCCTTTCCTTTGCTTATTGAGTATTCGGACAGCACTTATCAGGGCCACGGCTTAAAACACTTCCAGGGTCAGGTAAACGTCGATATATAAAGGAGATATGAGGGACTATTCAGACATTCCCACAGACAAGAAAAGAGACAAAATATAACAGGAAGAGACAAACATGTAAGAGATGAAACTTGACAAAGACACAAGAGGATCCCTTACACTTCCTTTGTTGAACTGGCCTTTTGCTGCTCCTCAGACACCGTCTAATTTTTATTTGTAAATCTGAAATTTACCAGGTTCCTCTGCTTGAATTTGAAAGGAAGACTTAAAAGGCCATGATTAGACACCCCCCTCCCCCCCTCCGTTTTCCCGTGATAACGACATAATTGCAGTTGCTTTTTTGAGATCTCAAGTTATTTTTCTCGAGAAAACGGGATTCGTTTTCCCAAGATAACCAGAAAAAATTACAACATAACTTTTATTTTTTCCTTTTTCTGGCGTTCTTCAGGCAGCCCTCGGCTCCGGAGCTGCTCCCA
>OMNM01048809.1:0-19678 GCA_900302745.1 Parablennius parvicornis
GAAGTGAGACGAATACTGTGAAGAGCTCTGAGTCAGGCGATGTGCGTGCGGTGGAGTAATCCCGCCTCATGGAGCCATCATGTTGGATGGCTTCATGTTTATGCTTAGTGTAGACTCCTTAAATCAGATGATCAATCCTTTTTCCCCGGCAGTAAGGCTTTCACTGGCTGTCTGCCCAGAATCTTGCCCTGTGGTGTCGCTGCCTCTTCAGAAGATCGCCCCCACTGCCGAGTGTAGGCAGAGCACAGGGGGGGAAAGACATGGACGAGGAGAGTCCCTATTGTTTTCTGGGTATTTGCAGGTGAAATAACCCCAGTTTAAATCCTGGAACTGATTCAGATATAAGGTGTGTAATAGCATCTAAATCACTGTTGTTACATATTGTTTCAAAGCTTTTAAAACTTCGATAATTTTCAAGAAATTGCGTTAGTCTCTGTATTTGTAGTTTCATGTTACTTTTCATACAGATCAACCCCAGTCAGGTAAATGCAGCAACTTGCTCTCACATCATTGTTCAGATCATTTACTGTGTATGGAGTGATTTGTTCAATATTTCAGTACAAAACGACGAGTACAGTGGCATCGTACTGAGATGCTCTGACTCAACCCAATCAGTTTCTGATAGTTTTGCCTTCGTGATGAGTTTGGAAAATTCCTCTCTGTGTATTTTGATCTTGGGTTGTGGGTGTAATGGTGGTTTGGTGAGTAACTGGGTGGTTGGAATTGTCCCATTTCCCGATAGGAAAAATGCATCTGAACAGGATGAAATTGGACACGTCCCACTGGAAAAGAGGGGGATTGTAATTTAGTTATTATTTCTTATTTCTGCTTTCATACTCATCCCTTTTGCCTATTTCAGAAAAACAGATCTGCCATATGCAACTGTGAAGCTTTATATATTGTTTTAACAGGGTTGTTCTGTGTGGTTAATATATCTTTTTATAGTAATGGCTCTAGGCCAACAATGCTTGTATGTAGTGTGAAAATAAACGGTTTGTCCTTGTATAGCTGGTGGGGCCAATTTGCATGTTTCTGATTGTTACGTGATTCTCAAAACTGTGATGTTGGACCTTCTCAAATGATATCTATCCCAGTTTTCTGCCGCATGAACACAGCAGGTGGCCCTCCACTGTACTGAGACATGAAAAAGATGCATGAGAAGTAGTATAAATATATTCAGCAATCTCTTCACTCCCAAACAATGAAGTCGGAAAATTGGATCCAATTTGTACTGTTTTGTTTGTATAAGACAGTGTTATGATAGAGGACCAATAAACATTTCACTGGTTGCTATGATAATGTAGCGTAATAGAAGGTTCTGTTATTACCTGCTTGCGTTGCTATGCATCGATTACTTAACATGTATTTCAGTACAGAATACAGTTCCCACTGTAGATTTAAAAAGAGGACACACTTTGCACTGTTTTGGACTCGCACATGTGAGAGCATCTTGAGATGATTCAGAATACGGATGGAGGCAGTGGAAGTGGGATTATGTACCTCACTAATTTAAAGGGCATCTGTGTGCGGAGCCACAGGCAGTGTTAAGAGGCCCGGGATGCCAGGGTAACAGATTGTTTCTGCTCTCTGGCCTTATGCCGACACATCCTTCAGCCTTACTTAAGCACACTGTAAATGAGCAGGCAGATTTCAACTCTGCCATTTGTCTTGCTGTTACTTGCGCCTCCGCTGTTTAATGGCTATGATGCAGAGGACACAATAGGAGAACCGGGACAAAGGATATCTGGACTTTTTTTTTTTTTATTATTATTATTGCTGATGCTCACTGGCAGCGAGAGGTAACTACTGCTAATAAAGGCACACTATCATTTTTGGAAAGTGAATAAGAACTATTGTACAAAAGATCACAAGCCTTTCTGCGTCAAATCTGTAGTTTCCTGGCTCGTCTTCATAAAGGGAGTCTGAAGCAGCTGCAGCGATCCAGTCACACTGATAATCATACCTGTTTAATGTTTGGGTAGACTCTCCTTGTCAGATGAAGGAATATCTGTCATTGATGAATAATTCAGACTCACCCAACAGTAGAAGCCAGACTTCACATCCTCCTCTTGATAAGACTCTCCTCCACCAGCCTCTCAACTCATATGCTCCTCTTCTTCACCACGCTGCAGAATTTTCTGTTCCCCTCAACCCTTTCACCATGGCAACACGTGTCATCTTGCTTTATGTGCTGGAGAACCTAATCTGGATGTTCTTAAGCGACTGTTGGTCGCCGAGCACATCGCCTGATAAGGGAGAGTGGGGGAAGTGGGGCCTCAGAGGTAGGCGGCCTACTCCCCTGACCTATTTCCATCATTTTTTTTTATTAATCATCAGTTCCTACAGTAAGATATTTGGAACTATGTCTTCCGACTTAAAGCAATAGCGGATTTTTAATCCAGATTATGGCGTCTAGTGGCTCCTGATGAAGTCTGTCAGAATGTGTATGCTAGGATTTAACAGAAAATGTAAGATTTCTTTGCTTTTCTCCATCCTGTCTGCCCCTTTTTAATGCTTTAATTTGTTTCTCCTACTGAAGAACTTCAGCTTTGTGTGCTGGTCTTATGAATGTCTCTTTTATTGATGGAATGAACAGGCTTACAAATTACCAACTCCACTGGTCGTGGCCGGTGCTAATTGGTATCGATGATTAAATGCCTGCTGAAAAAGGCTAATGCCATTGACTCATTGACCACCAAATAGCTGGTGAGTATCTGACATGCGGTCCATACTGCATTCGTTGTTGTGCCCGACGGGTGTCACCAAACAGCCTGTGACAAATAATCTAAATATGGGTGTTCTAGTGCGGATAATTTGTCTTTTACCAGATCAGATTGTGAGACAGTGATGACTGTCACATTTGCCGGCGTTATTATTGATTCAGTGCACTCGGTGGTGAAAATCGTTGGGATTATAATTTTAATGTGTTGGCAGAAACTATTTAGCTCTAAAGTACTATTACAAAATGACAGGGACTCTTTGCAACAGTATCTTTGATGCTATGACTATATAATAAAAAGTATGCTTGTTTAATTCAAACAATTTTTACATTTGCCACCAAAAGTTGGGTCAAAGGATTTGTTTTTGTCTGTGTTTATTTATTAGTTTCGATATATGTTTTTTTTTTTTTTTTGGAAAAACTATTCTCTCAAATTGCATGAGCGGCTCAAGGATGATTTGTCATCAATCCATTAGATTTTGGGAGTTACCTGCTCCTGGGGAGGTGAGATATCTACTCCATTGTCGATATGCTAGAGCTCCACAATGAACCGTAAGGGCTGAAGCTGCTGTTAGCTGTTCGCCGTCTGCTAGCACACTGCTCATTCTGCTCCCGCCCCCTTTGTTCACTCTCAGCCAATCACATCCCACTTCACTCTACCGGTGCGTTAACGTAACGCAAAAGAATGAGAACCAACAGAACATCATTTAACCTTAACATTTCAAGGTGGCATTGGCGAAGTTATGCGCTCAACTGAGTGCCCGTTCGAGTTCTCTCAGGTTTTGTGTTTTGAATTCTTCAGGGTGAGGCAGATGTGGTTATTCAAAAATGTCTCCTCAGAAGAGTCATGAATTGGGATTCAAAATGGATACATCCGTGTCAATGGAGAAGACCGCTAAATAGGTGTTTTCATGACTTATAGTTCAGTCAGATGCTCCTCTGTTCTAAATTTAGCCACGTCGGTTCTTTAGACTGAACTTGAACCCTGAAGCGTATAGTTTTGCTCCGTTTTATCCATTAGAGCTCTAGCCATTAGCCATTGTGTGCTAGGAGCTGAGTTTTTCTAAAGGGCTTTTAAGAAGGGGGCGAGCAATGGTCAAGTCTGTCCCTGAACTCCTCTCGTCTAGATGTACATTCAGCTACTGCTGAATGCGCCTCCATCCAAACACATCGGAGATATTTAGTACTTTACAGTGTGTGCTGTTAACCTAAATGTTTCTCTTCATTATATTTTTATCTCCTTTTTTTTCCAAAATTCCTGGAACTCTGTGGAGTGAAGTATAGCCCCTCTCTCACTGGACTAGTTAGGGTCTGAAGACACGAGAATAAATGAAATCAACTTGAATTTGCACAAATCTGACATTTGTGCCAAAATTCCGCTGGAGCCTGCGTGCACGTTGCATAACACTCCACATGCTCCGCATGACATCCACCAGAAAAAGTTCAGAATTTGTGTCGCTTGCGAGTTCGACGCATGAACGGCATATACAACAGTCACGTGGCAGTTGTATAAGACGATTTTCCACCATATGAATACAGTGTCTCGTAGTCGTTAAAGCTGCCCTTCCCTGGCTTAGACGCTCCTGTACTGCTGAAGAGCGGGATGACATGCCGGAAAGGCTGGGTTGCGTGAGAGTTGAATCAGGGACTCAGCTGCTGAAGGCACGTTACCCATATGGCATGGACCCTGACTGCTCGTACGTCGTGTTGCCTTAAGACGCCACGTTTTTAGTCACCCTGTCCCTCAGAGCTTCAAAGAGTCTGTACAGCGTTATCCTACAGCTGAGCCGACATAATACTCCTCAGTGGCTCGCGTCTTTTTTACTATGAAACCTCGTCAGTCACATACCGGGTTCAAGAAGTCAGTCTCCGCTTTTGAATGCCGCCATGGAAATGAGCAGCAGCCGTCTGCGTAGCCGTGCTAATTGTAGAGAATTAATGCTGCACGGCCCTCAGTGTTTCTCGTCGTGTCTGATGGAACAATATGAAGCCGAAGCTGTGTGCTCGGAGCACTGCACAGAGGGAAAGTGTAGAGCGTCGGAACAGATAAAAATAAAAAAATCAGTCTCTCCCCCTCTCTTTTTTCTCCCTCTTTCACTCTCAGAAGTTCTCCTTCCTTGTCTCTTTTTACAACTTTAGCTATCTCCTTTCACATGTCCTCCTCTGCTCCATGCTTTCTCCATGTTTCTACCCATCTCCTGTCCTCTGCTCCATCTGCCGGACCCAAGATGGAGTGACTCTGTCGCACAGAGCTCACAGTTAATTAGGCTTGGCCTTGTCACACATTGAGAGCTGGAGTTTAACCCGGTGGGGAAGTGAGGATATAGATGGAGGTCTGGAACAGTTGGTGCCAATCTATTGCTCGCTGATAAAGCCGGCTGCCGTTCTCCTCATCTCTTGAATGCTGTGTGTCGTTTGGTGTCGTCTTTCATTGCGCGAAGAGAAACTAACTTTAGATTATGGATAGAGTGGTTAGTTTAATCGTTTGCTTTATAGAAAATGCAAACAATTTTATGATTCAGGCTTTTTTTGACGTGAATAACCCTGGAGAAGTTATGCTTTAAGATGGTAATCCCAAGTGGAAAGATATCTTGTGTAACTGTTTGATTGGCCCTAACAAAGAGATAAACTTCCCCAAGAAAAGCATTTATCCTTTTACAGCAAAATCATGGATGGAAAAAACATATTTTTAGCTTGTGTTCTCATTTTGAAAAAAAAACAAAAAAAACAAAAACAAGAATCCTCCAATGCACAAGAGATGATGCCTTTTGCAAGTAGCACAAGCCTGAGATCCTTTTCATTTTTTTTTTATTTTTTTTTTAAGGATTCCGTTTCAGTTCCCGGCCATGTTTATGTTTGCCCTTTGGAGCTGAGAGTCTGCAGTATAATGGGGATCTGCATAGCCTTTCCTATGGATTGCAGTATCCTGTGTGAAATATCCCCCCAGCTTAACGGTGTGTACAGCTATTCAGATGGAGAATAATTTTCTCTCTGTCTCCCCCTCTCTCTATGCGCTTGACATAAAAAGAGAAAATCCCATTTCAGCCGTGACATTCTGCCTCTGTAGCAGAAACATACAGAGACTATACATCAAAGCCAGGCAGAGTGCACAGTGAGGGAGAGGGAGCTTTAATGACGACGGCGGTCTGGAGTGATAATATACAGCCGCTAAGACGAAGCGTCAAGTTATTATTCCAACTATAAACCCCTGCAACTCATTTATTATACATCCGTGCTAGAAGTATGGAGCCGACTCCGTAGTACTCGCTTCTTTCTACGTTTACGCACAATTAACACGTGTCAACGCGGGTGTGTGTAATAGTGGCTCATCAATCTGTAGAAATTCAACCTCTCACAGAGGTATTTGTTTAATTTGTAATCTGTAAGTGAAAGAGTCTTCAAAACATGGGATATGAATATCTTTAACATCATATCAAATAATTTTGCAGAAAAGTCCAGAATTGGAGATGAAATAAACCTTTTTTTTTAAATGATCTATTCTTGATTACTTGCTCTGTCTTAGTGCCATGTGTTTTGAGTCGTAGGGACCTGAAATGGGGAGAACATGGAAACTCACTTCCTTTACCCACAATCAAACCAGGGCCTTTCAGCTGTGAGGCAACAGTGGCTCCTTCTGCATGTGTTTACATCTCATTCTGCATTTCACATCTGCACCTATTGGAAATAGACACAATATTGTTTTGGTTCTACTCCATAGAGCCTGAATAGTGATGGAAAAATAATACACATTTTAGTGTATATGTTCAATATGTTGGCTCAATTAAATGAAAAAAAAAAAAAGCTTTTTATCATCGGAAATGTTTGGTTTGGGCATCATATCAGTCTGAACAATTTTTTTAATCTACCAGTTCCATCAAATCCTTTAAAAATACAATGGAAATCCGTTTTTGATGATTTTACCAAATGATTTCAAAGAAACGACTGATGTTTATATTTGAGTCCTGTTCTAAAAACATGTTCCAAGTTTGCATCACAAATTAATATTTTTTTCAACCATTTCAACTAGTTGCTGCTTCAAAATTCAAGAATCTTTTTTGTTTGTTTTAATGAGTAGCCTTAAAAGTATTTAATCATGCATCTTCTATTTTAATTAGCAAAAATGCTTCATTTGAGGATTGTGATTTTTATTATTATGTTTTTTTTTTTTTACATTGTCTGCAACAAAACTAAAAGTAAATTTGAAAGAAATACTTTGAAAGAACAAGCTGTGATGTTGGTCTCGAGAAACTTTATTGTCTTGTGGAAGTATTTGTTCCTCTTAAAGCTGAAATGTGGACCTGTAAAACTGTCCTTTTTCTTTTTTTTTTTTTTTTTTTTCGTTATCCAGCTTTTGTGACCGTTTTTCTTCTTCTTTCAGGTTCCACATACAGCGTCCTGTCCACCATGCCGTCTGACTCGGAAAGCAGCAGCTCCCTCAGTAGTGTTGGTAAGTGCTCATGACCCGAGTTGCTTGATAAGGTCAGCTCTGACAGATTGTATACAAACACGGGACACATCACAACCGTACCGGAGGAAAATCAGCGGCGCTGCTGCATTGCACTTTGTATGGAACTGTTTACGCTACATATTGGCGTAACTCGAAGCGGTCGGCTTTGTTGCAGGGTTCAGGGGGTCTCGCTTTAATTTCACCCCGTCGGGGCAACAACAGCCTCCCAGTGTGTCTCATTCCTTGGAGAAGTGTGGCATGTTTGCTTCTCCTTCGTCTTGACAAGACTCCAAATGACTCGGCTGCGTTACATAAACCTCGAAAATGTCCAAATGTTGAGTCAAGGATGACCATAATCCTCAAGATTTCCTGCAGTTGATGTTCTCACGGAGAAAGTATCTCTGAACACGACTGTGTACTGGTTTATAATGCGTTTTCATCAGAATTTCACTCCTTTGGAAAAGTCTCAATCACACATTGGTTAAAGAGGATGAGCCTGCGACTTTCTGGACTTATCGTGCTCTGCTGAGGGACATAAAATAAGTGATTTTCTTTGGTCAAGATAAGTGCCGTTAAAGTCCCATGTGTAGACATTAAATCAAATACCATTTTTTGTTTTTTTTTTGTTTTTAGATATTATGTCAGTGACTTAACACAGGTATTCTTTTTGCTTCCTTGAGTTGGTCACAGTCTTTGAACACATTAAGATAATGGTATAAATATCATGGTTCTATCAATAGGCAAGAAAGAGAATAAAAGACATTTGCACTTGTGCGTATGAGGCCACACCTGATTGACGGAAGCTTTCATCCACTGTGTTGACTAGTCTCAGCCTGTGATAACGCGCCCGTCGTTGCAGGTTCGCCCGTTAATGGCGAAGCCTCCTCCCCGCCCCCGGCCATCAACGACAACCGGCAGTCCGGCGACAACCTGGACACCATCTTGTTGCAGCTCCGCCAGGTGACCAGGGAGCGCGATGAGCTTCGGAAGCGTCTGGCGTTGGCATCGCCCGGGACCACCTTCGATGACTGCAGGTGCAAATCCTCGCCCGTCTGCCAAGTCGATGTTCTTTGCTGATCTTTTTTTAATATGTCTGCTAACACCTTTTTTTGGCTGATGTCCATGAAAGAGTTTACTGTGCGTAGATCCGGACCGTCTCGTCTCAACTCATTCTGATATCAGAGGCCACACACAATCCCGTTTGACCTCATGTAGCAGAACCAACATATTACTGGCCAAAAAAATAACTAAACATTCTCACAATCTGCACATTTAGTGCACTTTTTAGAAAATCAACACGCAATACACAACCTAGAATTTTTTGATAATAGTTACCAACTGGTGCAGCTTTCTGGATCCATGTTAACAAACTCAACTTCACACACACAGGATGTGATGCAAATGGAATTTTGCTGGCAAATCATTTGTTAGCTCTCACTGCAGCTTTTTGCAGCATTAGCTGGTTAATTCAAGGTCACAGTGTTATTTCTGCTAATCGGTTTATGTATTTATCCATATGTCAATCTCGTAAAATTAATCAGTGTGACCGACAGTGGACAAATTCTAAATTTAATTTAATTTTAGCAAGTAATGCAGGTAAATGTCCCAATATTTACAATGTGGAATGTCATCAGGCCGGGATACACTCTCTGGCCTGTTTTAGCTCTCAGGTTGTAAGTTTTTGTTTTTGTTGAAGTGAAGTTCATCAGATTTGACATTCACTAATCTCAAAGCAGCCATATCTGAAAGGTGGGTTTGAAGGGGCTGGGTTAATGGTTTCTGCTCTTGCCGACATGTTTTCATCAACTCGCTCTCTGCTGTTTGGGACAATGTTGACTCTCCGCTGCAGAACGGGGACACTGACACTGATTGCTTAATTAAGTTTAATGGGCTCCAGTTACCAGATGTTTCTTTTGCAGCAAAAAGACACGTAGCCTGTTTTTGTTGACATGCTGTTCTTGAATCTTCTTGCTGAAACCTCTCATTCCTAACATATGAAGTCTCATACCAGGGGAAGGTCAGCTCCTGTATGTTTTTCTGTCTGAGCTATGCTCGGGCACACTTATCAAACGAAATAAAATTGAGATCCCTGGCTGTAATTTATTTTTTTTTTTTCTTTTCTTAAGGCCAAATTCCAAACCCAGTCATGACTATGAGCGTCTGAAAAGTCAGTGCATGCGAGCCATGGCAGATCTGCAGTCTCTCCAAAACCAGCATACCAAAACACTGAAGAGGTGCGAGGAGGCTGTGAAGGAGGCCGACTTCTACCAGTGAGTATTTCTCCTGCTAAGTGTTACCGTTTCCCTTCTGTTTTCGCCAGACTTTTGTCGTTCTATTTCCAGAGTTTGTGACTCCAAAGCCGTCTGTGCATTGCACCTAGTCTCTGACACCGGTGGTGAACAAATATTCAGATTTATTTTTCAAGTTCAAATGATGAACACAGTGTCACCTGCTGCTTCTCAAGCGTGGAAATAATAAAGTTTTATTGCATTGTTTTACTGCTGTTGTGACAAATACTGGCGTGGTGTTGCAATTAACCTAATTGAAAGAAAATCCCTCGGAGCTACCGAGCTTTCACATTTAAATGGGACGAGTGCCACGGGGAAAACCTGCGTGCTTCTGAAAGCTTGAAAATGGAGACGTTTATATGATTCAATTCACTCAATCCGCCAAGCACTTTGTAAGCTGGGAAACTTTTTGGAGTATCGAAGCATATCTGATGGCGTCTTAGCTCTTTGAGACTTAAGCTGATTATTTTTTAATGAGTTGAGAGCTTGTCAG
Source organism: Parablennius parvicornis (assembly GCA_900302745.1). Lineage (NCBI taxonomy): Eukaryota > Metazoa > Chordata > Actinopteri > Blenniiformes > Blenniidae > Parablennius > Parablennius parvicornis. Next base: position 9,948 of record OMNM01048809.1, read on the forward strand.
ACTGCTTTTGTACACTTTTGGCTGAACCTCATCTGATAAAAAAAATTTGAGAGAGTCACTGTACATGTAAAACTGTTAAAACATTACAAAACCAGTAGCAGCTATTGCTTTTCAATCTTAAATATATAATCAATAGAATTGAAGTCCAGAATAGAATAAACTTTTTTTGATTTTTACCTCTTGTATATCACTTATAGAATAGTCTTTTTTTTTACTGTTTACTCATCCCGTCTTGTCTCTCCTTTCGTAGCATGCTGCACAGCCGTGTCCTGGGCGACCAGGCGCAGCTGAAGGAGGAGATGGAAACACACAGGAGGGACAATGCCCAACTCGTCCGAGAACACAACCACCTGAAGCAGAGCTGCGAAGAGCTCCAGCGACTGCACAGTCAAGACCAGAAAGAGCTGGCAGACCTCCGGCTGCAGCAGCAGCAGGTACAGCGATGCCGTTTTTATGGGCATCTGACGGGCTGTGTTCATTCCAGATGTTGTGTGAGAGACTTACTGACGGCGAGCAGACGCTACAGCTGGTATAAACAAAGTCATGTTATCTTTCTTTCCTTCAGCAAAAGATCTTTTTTTTTTTTCGTACTACTGAGGATTCACCTCTGCATCTTGACGTCATAACTCTGAAACATCAAGCTGTATTCCCTGTTGTGTTTGTTGCCTTATATACTTTATTCAAGACAGTACAAGGGTGCTGTGACCCTTATTGTACTATGGCAAAGTAGTCCCTCACGTATCAACCGTTGGGGAACTGCAGCAGCTACAAGCACAGGGCAAGCCAGGCAGACGGAAACGCATACAGAGCATATCTGAAAAGGGCAAGCACAGAGGAAAAGGACTTGGCTTGGGCAAAGGGCACACTGACCCAAACCATGTTGCTTCAAGATCAGTGTGTATACAGTGAGCGCTGCATTGCTGAGGTCAACACAGCCCTCAGGTCACAACGGCTCTCCGTGGAGCGAGGGAGACTTTATCAGCAGGACTTGCAGAAATGAAAGTCTCAGGGAATGAATAATGCAGTCTGAAGGACACACTCTGAACATCAAGCCCGTTCAGTTTGTATGTCAGCCATATTGGTTTTACCTAAGTGCTCTGTTGCACTTTTAAAAATGCACGTTAACTCAGGAAAATGCTGTTATAGCCTGCATTTGATTTTCATAACCCATATAAGTAGCATTCTGTCTGCACAATAACGCCCTCTGCTGTTGAGTTTGGTTACAGCAATTACCGGTTCGGTTTCGATTCATTGATAGCAGAAGCATTTTATAGCTATCTAATGTCACTTTTGATTTGTTCTTTGTTGTTGTCATTACCAGGTAATGAGAGAAAAGGGTTCTTCAGAGGTGCTGAACAAGCTTTACGACACGGCCATGGACAAGTTGGAGGGCGTGAAGAAGGAGTATGACGCCCTGAGCAAGCGCTACAGTGAGAAGGTGGCGAACCATAACACGGACCTGAGCCGCCTGGAGCAGGCCGAGGAGGAGAACCGGAGGCTGCAGAAGCAGATGGACGCTCTGCTCAAGCAACGAGACTCGGCCATGCACTACCAGCAGCAGTACTCTACCTCGATGAGGAGGTGAGAGCCTTCAACACTTCTCATCAATGATACGAATTATCCTCAAACTATTCCGCACCATGCTTCATGAGCAATCTTCTAGGTTTTTGACGCTCGACTATACCGTCTCAGGTTCGATTCAGTGCAGCAGGAGCTCAACAAGTCCTCGGCTCAGAACAAGGAGCTGCAGAGAGAGATGGAGCGGCTGCAGTCGGAGGTGACGCGCTACAAGAACCTGCAGCTGAAGTCGGCCAAGGACTGCGAGAAGTACAAAGAGGAGCGAGATTCTGTGTTCAACGAGTACCGGCTCATCATGAGCGAGAGAGACCAGGTGATCAAGGAGCTGGACAAACTGCAGACCGAGCTGGAGGCAGCCGAGGCCAGACTGAAAAACACCTCGTCAGAGAGGGTGGTGGCCAGTGAAGAACTGGAAGCTCTCAGACAGGTGTGGAGTATGTTCTGATGTTTGCATTACAGTGTCATTTAAAGTGGGCCTCTTGCATCTTCAGAGATTCAGATTTTCTGAATGAAAATCCTCAGTAATGTTACTGACCTTATGCAAAAACTTTTTTCAGCAGTTTTTCCAGTTATTACACCTTTCTAGACTTTTAATACATATGTCCCACTCTTTTTAGAAAATTATTTACTGCCACCACAAATTTTCATGATTCTTTCTTTGCGCGTTTATGTGATAATGTGCATAAAATACCGGTTTGTGAAGTTTACAAATGATTACCCTTCCACCTTTTGGGAATTTGCTTTAATGTTCGAGCAGCATTTCTGTTCCCAAACATATAAGTAAAGAAAACAAATAATGAAACCACTTCTTACAATAATCTAAAACTAGATTTTGTTTGTATTGTTTGTAAACTGGGATTTCTGGGCTCCACTATCTAATAAGTGAAGGTTTTCACTTTATTTGTAGTGTGAATTCACTTGAAAAGACACGTTATTGTTTAAAATCCTCTTCATAAATACAATCCAGACTAAACATTGGGACTTACTGAGGTAATTTAGCTATATTCTTACTGTAGTCTTTAAGAACTACAAATTTGTAACAGGTTAAACCAGAATTATTCAAACTATGGTCCCCAGGCCAGCAGTCGCCCGTGGTTCATTCTGAATTGCTCTACATCGTATTCTAAAAATACTATGAAATATGGTCCACACATGACATTTACGTTTAACTGCATTGTACGTCTGGGTCTGAACACTAGGTGCAGGTTGAAAAAGTTAGTGGCTCAACAAAACAAGGCTAAACACAGAATCATTTTTGCTGCTGAGATGCAAAAAATGAAAGCAAGAAAGCGAGCGAGTGCTGAAAATTGGGAGATAATTTCAGTGATATGCCTCATGTCTAGTGAGAGATTCTGCTACTGCTATATGTTTGTGTATGTGGCCTTTATAGAAACACAGTTTGCACACCCGTGGACTCGGCCGTTTCTATGAGTGAATATATTATCAACCAGTTGTCTTGTTGGTGGGTCGGTTCATGACTTGTTCAATCGTCCACTCAGTCAGCAGATCAAAGGGCATTTCTATCCAATACTCTGCACAAGAACAGTTCAGCTCGACTGCCTTCTCTTTGAGGAATATTTGTGGACACTCCGCTCGACTGGAGGAAAAAATAGAATCGCTGCTCGTGTCGGATCACGCTGCATCAGGCCTCCAGTAACCGTTTCACATGATATTATTGACTCATGGCGCTGATGTGCCCTGATTTCGGTTCACCCCCTTTTGTTCTGGGACAGGAGTTGAACTCGTCACTGGTGGATCGTGACAGGGCCATCTGTGAGAGGAATGAGCTGCTGGAGAAGTACTGCCACGAGGTGAAGGACAAAGCCGAGGCCCAGAAGGAGCTGAGCCAGGCCTGCAAGGACATCGAGACGGTCCGGGAGGAGAGAGACGTGGCCCGCAAGGAGAGGACCGAGGCCATCATTCAAAGGGATCAGCTGCTCCGAGAGTACTATCAGGCCAGACAAGTAACTACACAGTGCTCCCTCATACTGTCCCTGGAAGCATATGTTGCTATATTTACTGCTGTGTCCTCTTTTGCATGTTTTATTGTTTGTTGCTGCGTAGTCTGTTCGCCAAGCACATAAACTATGCTTATATTCATCCCATGCCAGTGTTTCTAAATAATTGATATCAAACATAGTTTGTGATCCACTTAGAGATTTATCCAGACACACAATCAAATCAGGTGGTCATATTGAAAAGGCAGAAGCACTTCAATACTATAAAATAGGCCTTGTAATATGGTGTCCCAATTTATCACTGGAAGTCCACTTCAGTAAATGGCAGCGCTTTTATGGCTTGGGATTAAAATCCTTTTACACTTTGATGCAATGCCGTGCATCTATTGAGGAGACCTGAACACTTGGCTTCACTACAACAGCTTCACTTACAACTGCTGCAGGAGCTAAAAATAATCTCTAGGTTCCAGCTTTGCTCCTTTGTTGTGTTTCCCACCGCATGTGTTCTTTAGTGTTTTCCCTGTTCATGCTCTCCCGTGGACTTTACACTGGGATGACATCACACAAATATAAGCCACTTTTCTAGCCTCAGGGAAATCTTCACATACACAAATGATATTTATAGCTTAGTAGGGGGAGGAAAAACACACTCCAAAATCTTTGATCCAACATTACAAATATATAGAATAATCAGATTGGCCAGGTTTGTGGAAAACAATAGTATAGAAACTGGCACAATGAGTTTTTTAATATACGTGTAAAATCATTTCACACTAAATATTATGAAGTGAAAGCCATGATACATTCCCCTGGGTGCCCAATTAATTGGCCCTCTTAATAGTCATGCTGGCTGTGTGTACTTGAACAACAAAGATACATTTTTCTGATAACAACACGTGTACTCTTATTGTCTTCCACAAGGACAGCTTTCTTCACTTCACAAAAACTTTTCAGTCATTAGATTCTGTTCATGCATTCTCGTTGTTGCTTAGAAACAAGACTCCGCGACCTTGGACATGGAGCGAGCCAACAAGGAGATCGAGGTGCTGAGGAAGCAGTATGAGGCCATGTCCCAGGAGCTGAAGGAGGCCACGCAGGAGGCCGAGGTGGCCAAATGCCGAAGGGATTGGGCCTTCCAGGAGAGGGACAAAATAGTAGCAGAGCGGGAGAGCATAAGGTCAGTCTCTGCATTTGAATGTGATTGACTCTGCCCAACTGATCACGTTGCATTTTAACTTATACTTTCTTCCCTGCCCTCCCACAGAACTCTATGTGACAACCTACGGCGAGAAAGGGACCGGGCCGTCAGCGATCTGGCAGACGCCCTGCGTAATTTGGACGACATGAGGAAACAGAAGAATGATACATTGCGAGAGCTCAAAGAACTAAAGTGAGTTTTCACCATGTAGTCTAGATGTCATCGTGCTGCGTGATTGTCCCTGGTCATTTTTCCCCACATTTGCCCCATATCTGGACTAGCTCTTAAAGCCACAGCATAAACATAGATAAATGTAAACAATATGCCGACAATTCTTGACTGAGCTAAACACAAAAGAGCACTCCCTCTGCTCGGCCAACTTTGCACATTATGCTGCCTTTGTCTCTGTAAGCTGTTGTACTCCGTGTGAGGCCGAGCATAAGCTGCGATATTCTGTCTATGGAGGCCCTGTGTAGCTCACTTGCTTTCCTGGCAGCGTTTCCATACACCCAGATTAAAGTGTAATCCCGGGAAGTGTGAGTGTTTTGAACACGCGTACACATTTTCTATCTCTCTGTCTGCAAACTCTCTGCAAATGAATCCATTCATCTTGTGAGTAAAAGCTCCCTCTGCTGGCTAAAACGGACATTGCAGCCATCTATCAAGCCAATGCCGTGAGTGAAGGTTTAGAGTTCGATTTCATGCCTGGACGGTCTTGTCCTTTTGAAGTAATGCTTCTTGCTTTGCTAACTTGAACTGGACAAAATTAATGATAACCAATGTTGTTTGACCAATCACACCAATTATCTCGCTCTCCTCCTAAGCATTAACTACCCTACCTTGTGCATAACACTGTGATTTTATTTTTCATCTTCACATATCTTTTGTAAACAATAAATGTTTGTATGTAAGTTGGATGATTCAGTATACAGAATGAATGGATGGATGGATCATTGATCATCAGAGCAGGAAACAAGAAGCTTCCTGCAGATTACATTTTCAATTGTATCACTTTTTGTACTTTGTGTTTATTGTGATATCCACCCTCAAAATAGGTGAACAGTTGTCTTTATATTTGCTTGCTGGTTTTGTGTGGTGATTCTTTTCCATTGTCTCATTCTTCGCCCATTTATCCTCCAGTGACTGGCCTTTGACTTTGTGTGTGAATTCTTCATTTGTTAAGGGAGAAGATGGAGAGCCAGCTGGAGAAGGAGGCCCATTTCTGTCAGCTCATGGCTCACAGCTCTCACGACTCTGCCATTGACACAGACTCCTTGGAGTGGGAGACGGAGGTGGTGGAGTTTGAAAAAGACAGGGTAGGAGCAGGATTCGGTGACACGCAAATCTCCAAACGAGCTCTCAGGACCGCCAAACTGTGATGCTGTTGAAGTAACTTTCCCCGACCATGTTTGTTTGACTTTTATACTATTTGACTTGCAGGATGACATGGATTTGAAGGCACTTGGGTTTGATATTGCTGAAGGGGTAAATGATCCGTATTTACCAGGCGATTGTGGAATATTTGTTACCAGGGTGGACAAAGGAAGTATCGCAGATGGAAGGTTAAGGTAGGAGCTGCCTCCAGATAAATATCTGTTCTTGGAATTGAGATGTTTTTGTTGCCCATCACTTCTTCGTTCATGTTTCCAGAGTGAATGACTGGCTGCTGAAGATTAATGACATTGACTTGACCAATAAGGACAGAAAGCAGGTAGTGAAGGCTGTCCTTAATGGGGGAGGGTTGATCAACATGGTGGTACGACGAAGGAAGTGTCTCGGAGGAAGACTAGTCACTCCTGTTCACATCAACCTTGTGGGACACAAAGGTACGTTATTTTATAGAAGCTAAGCCTATTTAACACTATTTCTTCTTCTTTATCCCAGCATCCATACCTTTTTTTTTATGTTACTAACATGTTTTCGGTCATAAGAAAAAACTCATTTAACAATACGTCTCCTTGAATGCAAATTGGCAACCGCTTACCCAGATGTGGCAAGGAAAGCATTGTCATCTCCATGACAACCAGCAGGTTCCCGTGAGAAACTAAGGCTGCAGAACAACAAGTAACATGCCCAACTTGTACAGGGTCCGATACAGAAGCTGCTGATCCACAAATGGAAATAAAGAGCTTTTATCCCGACATTACAGACTGAAACACAACTTAAAGAGTCAACACACAGCTGCTTCTTTGCCCATTAGCAGCTGCTTTGGTTTGAGGCTAACAGAACACGTAAGATGAAAGTAATGGTGGATTGAAATAACTTTAAACTTATCAGAAAAAACGCTGATGCATGAATATCTTTGCATTAGTCTATATAAGTTTTCAACAACTAACTTTAGTTGGCGAAATTTCACTTATGTGTTATAACACCAGCTTTCTTTAACATTATGGAGTAACTTTACTAAAGGACAATGAGGACAATACATAGAGCTGCTGTAGTTGCAGAAGCAGTCTCACGATGACTGTGTGGTATAAACTGACCCAACATAACATTGAAAACTTGGGATTTCTTCTATGAGAACTCACACAGTACTGTTTTTGATACATGATCTCAAACTTCAGCAGGAAAGCCAAATATATTTTAAAATATATTTCAAATCCTTTTAAAAGGGATTCTTTTTCATATTATGTCCCCAGAAATCCTGAAGAGATTCATTCATTCATATATAATTTGTGTTTACTTGTTGAGACTTTCGTGTGTTCTTGTTTATCCTCGTTTGTCTCTTTGCAAAGCAGACTGTGGAATTGGTCTGGAAAGTGGCGTGTTTGTCACCGCTGTTGTCCAGGGAAGCCCAGCAGCCAGAGACGGGTCGCTCACAGTCGGAGACAGACTGATCGCCGTGAGTTATTGACAGTTTCTTGGAAATCCTTTTGGGAAAAAAAAAAAAAAAAAAAAAAGCAGCATTCCCTCCATATCCACCACACAGCGGGTTCACACGAGTTCCCCCAGCTGCCTAATCCAGACCTTGATCCCCTGCACTATCCACACTCCAAACCGAGATAAGGTGGGATTTAACTGAGTATTCGAAGTGTGAGGAGAAAAGTCTGCTCCTTTGATGAAATCCTGAAATAATTTGCTGCTGTGGAGGCGCGGGGAGAGCCGTCTGTGGACATTCAGCTGCAGTACGCTCACAGCTCAAAGAGCTGAGAGGAAAAGATAACCCTCAAGAATGAAACTATGGATCTCTATCTCTGATGGAGAGGAAGAAGTGACCTCATCTGTGATGCTAATTTGTTAGCTGCTGCGGCAGAAGTCTTAACTCTCTTATTAGTTGCTAGTTCGGAGTTGAACCTTTGTGCGGCCCTGAAATCCCAGACCAGAGAAGCATCTTTTGAGCGGCACTGCACGCTTCTCTCCTCCACGCTTCCTGAGAACTGATATGCCACACGATAGCTTTGTTGCAGCCACAATTCGTAATGGCGAGTACAAATGATGCATTAGATCCTTATCGTCAAGGTGTATCACATTTTACCTTCCCCCTTTGCATTTTAATTACACTAGTCAGTTTATCAGGTGGTATTTGGCATATTAAATGCTTAATTGCAAAAAAAAAAAAAAAAAAAGATTTCAAAGTGCTGAATTGGCTGTAAAATATGCATAGCAGGTAACTTACTGTTCTTTTCTGAACTTATTCATCCTGATAGCAATTGTCCATTTTCGTACTTGATAAATGTATGAGGCTCGTTCCAGGTAAGACCCGAAAGCTCTTTGCCTATTTTATGTTAAAACCTCAGCCGTATTATGCCCATTACTCTTTACTATCTCCGACACCTCTAAAAGAAATTCCTCTCAACTCGATCCTATTGTGATGGAAATGTGCGCAGATTGAGACTCAAATATGCTGACCTAGATTTCCTGCGGTTTCTCCACTGCTGCAACGTGATGCACACCTCAGGCCCCCGGCGCTCTGCTGTTCAAGAGATGTGTCACCTGTTTGTGTTTGTCGATGTGCATCTCTTTTATGAAGGCACCACCACCCAATATATCGCTAGAAATAGTTGCTTTTCTTGTGTTGAGGACCGGCCCTTATGTCTGATGTCTCTTTTTGCTCCCCAGATTAATGGAATCGCTCTGGATAACAAGTCTTTGACGGAGTGTGAATCTCTGTTGAGGAGCTGCAGGGACTCTCTGAGCTTGTCCCTCATGAAGGTAGGGCCATGCTCGTCTTTGCAACTCAGACGATGCTATCTAGGGCATTTTTCAATACAATCTGATGCTGTACCGTTATATTTATGAGTGTATGCAGAGCTGTGTTCATTTGACGTGACTTATTCTTTCATCTGTCCCCATCGGCAGTTTTTCCCCCACAGCACGTCGGGACAAAACATTTTTGAAAGCCTGCGTGAGTCATCCGAGAAGACCAATGGGCGCATTCACCTGTCGGAGATCCACTCCCGGAACAGCCGCAACCTCAAACACAACAGCTCCACGCAGACCGACATCTTCTGTCCCGACGTCGCGAGCGCAAGCACAAGTAGCATCCCTGGAGAGAGGAGGAAGGCCAGAGGGGAATCCGATGAGGTGTACAGTGACGTCGGCAAGCCGTTCTCCACAGGGTCCCTTCACGCCATGAGCCTTAGGCCGGGTTCGGACTTGGGGTCTGGCCGCTACGGGCCCAGTGCTTTCCAGGAGTGCTGTCCCTACACAAAAGCACCTTCGTCCTTACCGTTCGACCCCGTTTCTGCCTCAGACTGCATCACAATGGAAACGACTCTGGAGAAGAAGCACAGCGGAGGCACGTGGCCCAAGATGATGGTGGGGGGGATGTCCGTCGCTCCAGATAGCACCAGTCCAGTCACGGCAGCCACCCAGCTCTCCATTTTTAAATCTCCCAAACAGAGGAAATCCATCTTTGACCCGGACACTTTCAAACGCCCCGAAACGCCGTCTTCTAAGTTAGAGTATATGGCAGCCAATCAGATTGCAGCAGTGGCTACGGCAGCTTCACACTCCCCTCAGCCTTCAAAGACAGAGTCCCTTTCCTCCTCTTCCAC
>OMNM01048810.1:0-18162 GCA_900302745.1 Parablennius parvicornis
ATCAGTACTTACACAAATGTATATTAATATGCCTGAAAAGGGAAAAGGATAAAGTAAAACAGAGCTAGCGCTGCATAATCTGTGAATTAAGAAGTTTTTTTGTTTTTTTGTTTTTTTTTTTATCAGGTCATTCAGGAGTCATAACCAGCAGATTTTCACATTTCCGTAATTATTCAAGCAAAATATTTGAGAAATTAAAATTTTTAAAATATTTGCATAATACTATCACAATATTGTCTCAGATCTTTTATTACCTTATTATTGGCTTTATTACATTACTGATCACTATAAAACATCTTGGAGCATGGTCAACTTTATCTGTTACTTGTATTTGTGGAGCTTTTCTGATTCTGTGCAGTTCAGGTGTTGTACAGATCAAAGGTTAGTTCATTATTCATTCACGAGTTCCAGCAGATAAAACAGGATCTTGTTTTCTTCTCTCACCTGAACGGTCTCCTCACTCGTCTACAAAAAGTTCATACATCAACAGCCTGCACATGGGATACCTCTACTTTTTTCTTCTAGAGAACATCTTTTTTTCTTTGCACATCACAAATGAAAAGTGAGGGAAGTGTAAGCTGTATGCCTGCACAGCACGATGACAGGTTTTTCACCGTCACCTGCAGCTGCTTCAAAAGCTGCTAGTAGCGTTTCCTACAAGCTCATGGCTACAAAACCAGAGTGTGTTCACAGGGTGCCTCTGTTAGCAAAAAGAAAATAAATAAACAAACAATGATAAACAACCCACTCTAGGTTTTTTTTTTTTTTTACATGAACCTATGAAAAATTACTATTAAACATTTAGTTGTATAAAACTTCTAATTAATTTTTTCATCCAAGTCAAAGCAATTATTTGAACCCTGATCCACACAAGACTAAAAACATGAACAGAAACGACAAACTGATTAATTTCTTCAAACACATAACAAATGCTCCTTTTCTTTTATGCCTTGTTTGATGAGTAATCATAGAAGTGAGCTGTTCTCTGCCCCCTACAGGCCAGAGCCCCTCACTGCACAAGTTCATCACTGAAGGGTGAGCTCCCTGAGAGTGGCGTGCCCTCCAGGAGAAAATCATTTCATTTCCATGTGATTGATTTAATTTGTCAGGAAGAAAACTAATTTCCTCCGGGTATCCGAGTCCATTTAACAAGCCTACAAGAGTGTGTGAAATGCTTATACTGTAAGATGCGAAAAGGTGACACATCTAAAGTCTGGCAAATATAACTAATCACAAACCCAGGGCCCGCAGCTCAGTTTCCTCAAGCTGTCTGCTCGCCAAAGATAATAAGGAAGCCAAACATTTTTCTCTCTCCTTCATGAGCCTCTCCTGTATAGAGACGTATTTCCTCCTCCTGAAAAGACCTCTGATTTCCTCCAGCGTGGAGTCATGATGAGCTGGATAGAAACCCAGAAACAGGACCTTGCTAATGAGCTTTGGCTCAAACACGTGAAATTACTTCTTATTTCGGTGAGGCTTTGATGTGATTACAACGTGTGGGCGACGGAGACAAATGTCAGGGATGTGCGGCTGATTTGGAGGGCTTTTTTTATTTTTAAATCGGGCATCTGACTGAGCGTCATGGCGTCTAGAGTCTTCGCTTTGCTGATTGAGAACAACTATTATTTGTTCCATGTGAGGGTGGCGTTAAGTGGGAGGTGAGCGAGGTTGTGAGGAACAGCAGGGTTTCTGGATGATATTTTGTCCGTGCCAGGGCCATCTGCAGCGTTGGAACGACTCTCCTGATTAAGCAGTTGGATGCGTCATTACATCTGTTTGCGAATCTTCTCAGACTGTTGACACAACACGTGTGTGTGTGCGTGTTTCTCGGGTATCTCCGCGATGACCATTTCGTTGTTTTACACTTTCAAGGTGAGGACGTCTGTGCAACGTATGAGGCCAATATGGCCGCTTCACACCAGGAGGGAAGAACTTGGGTTCAAAGACAACGTTCGTAAAACAGACAGAGAACAATTTTAACTTCGATAGGTAAGTAGAAGTAAAAAAAATACATGTTCTGAAAATTCTGAACCTTTTTCCAGTGATGGTGAGGTCACATACAATTAAGCATGCACGCGTACACAAACAGAAATATAAACACAAGCACACACAAACACACAGCTATTATTATTATTAACAATGGCACAGATAAAGATTCTGCTTGTATTAGTGATTATCATTGAGACAGAAACCACATCATTCTAGATAGAAATATAAAATGGCATTAATTCAAACTTCAATGCTGGAAGTACTTCTATTTTTTGGAAGTTTTTGCATTTCCGTAAGTTGGTCGCTCTTAAATGCGTCAACCCTGAATTGTCTTCATGGTTTACGATAACTAATGCGCCAGTTTAAAGAGAAAGTGTTAAAAAAAGTACAAATATCTGTATTCAAATGTCAAGACTGAAAGTTAAAAAGTAATCTGGAAAAAAAATATCCTCAAGTTAAGTACTAATACTTTCTTTGACTCCCTCACACAAACAAGAAGAAGTTCATTATTCCAAGGTGTGTGTGAGTGATCGTCTGTCTCTCTGCATCTACTTTTTGCTTGACGTCAGAAAGGATCGGCTCCAGCTCACTGCAGCCTCAACTTGGATAAAGCATTTACAGAAGATGGATGAAGGAATTTTGCTGTTAGACTAAAAAAAAAAAAAAAAAGAACAATTCACTGACTTCCAGTTTGTATGGATTGATTGACCACATTTATGTCTCTTACAGACATCTTTCTCTTGGCACAACCTTGACAACCCAATAAACTGAGTTTGACTGAAATTTGTTTGCAACACAATAAAACTTAAATGGATGACAAAATGTACCACACAGCCTCCGCTGTATCATTCGAGCAATTGTTAGCTGCCAGGTTTGTTTAAGAGACGCAGTTCCAGGATTTTTAATCAATTTTTTTAATGAGTTATTTCTGAGTTTTTAAAGAAATTGCTTGTATCAGTAAGCAAAATCTCCTTGAATGGTAGTGCATTAGTCAGATTGAACAACAATCCCCTGACGTGGAGGAACTAATGAGGGGCATTGTGTACTTTCAGTCTGTCATCTACCTAATTAGAAAAAGCCATCAACGTCCTCACACTTTTTTTTTTTTTTTTTTAGAAGATCCGTATTGATAGTTCATCTCTAATCATTGACTGTTATCAAGAAGAAAACAAGCCTTTTAAGACAAATCTGTGGAAAAACAGCAACACATATATTATATTAACACTTTGTGGTATTTTGATGCCAAAAAAACAGAGTGAGGAATTGAGCAGTCACCACAACCCCTTCAGCCATTCTTAATACAGAAAGATGGTATTCTTAATAAAGAAGGATAATTATAAAATATTGGAGAAGGGGTAGGACTTGATGAGTTTACTTATTCCTTCCCCTTTTCAGGCATGTTAATCAAATATACGAGGTGTGTGTATGTATGTATGTTGATAAGTATGTGTGGGTATACTTGAACTTACTTAACATAACTTAACGTACTTACACTAATTATTTATTACCATGAAATGGTGTATATATATTTGGATATGTGTGTGTGTATGTATATGGTTATGTATGTTAATTGACAAAATGTTTGAATGTCACATGCCTGATATGAATATATAAAAAAAATTTAAATTCAGAAAATTCAAAGCCATCATTCAGATTAAAGTGTTTCCAACTTGTGCTGTAGATCTGGCTATTTTTGCTTTTTCTCCCACAACCAGGATATGAACCCAGGCCCACTTTGCTCAAGGTCAAGTTTTAACCCAATATGTTTTTGAAAGAACTCCCTGAGTATGAATAGATGGTAGAATAGATGGTAGCAGCAGAGAGCTTCAAAAAGAAACAAGAATGTTAATTTTCACAGTATGACTAGTGCTCCTAGTATAAATGGAAAAGAGAAAATGAGTAACAATACAAACACTTACGACTCAGTGAAGAAGCTGTGAGACGAAATACAAGCAGCCAGAGTTGGCCAGCTACAGTTCTTGAGATCACTGCAGCAATGTTGATGACACCTCCCTTAAAACCATACATCTTCTTTTAACCCAAATCCACTGCTGATAATGGAGCTGTGATATCATCAGGTGTGATTTACCAGCAGTAACTCCATCCATCCATCAGGCTTGATCCATCGCGGGGGTGGCGGGGCGCTTCAGCTGATCCCAGCTGATTATGGAAGGGCTGCCATGGGATCACAGGGCAAACACACACACACTGAGATAAACACACACGCTCACATTCACACCTGCAGAATATTGTGAGTCGTCAATTAACCTCAAAGACATGTTTCTGGACTGCAGGGAGAAACCACAACACACCCGGACTCGAACCAGTAATTTTCTCACTGTGAGGCGGCACTGATAACCACTACTCCACCGTGTGGTGACTGTGTGATTTAATTTGGTTGCACCTGTTGCCAAGCTGCACAGCTTTTCCTGTGGCTGAGCTTGTTTTTTTTCATGGCATCCTCCGCTGTTGGTTACACACACATACACACGAAAGAAACAAAAACACACACACACCAGCTTTGAGAGATCGTATTTATTTTTCTTTTTGTTTATTATGACTGAAAAAATATAATCCTGTGAGATCGAGCGTTTACCAGGTGACTCACAGCTCGAGGTGGTTCAGTATGGTTTGGTGGTCCGCAGCCAGACCAGGACACCAATTGGTTGGTGACTTACCCTGCTGGGCAATATCACTACACGCTCTGCTGCTCCTGCCCTCTCACCATCTGGGGATTTAATGAGCCCAGAACGGCCTTGTTGATGCCAAACCGATTGCAGAAACCGTGCACGGTTCTTCTGGTTAGTCAAGCCGCAGCACGAATCTGAAGCTTTTGGGGGAATGGAGTAACGTATCCCATATAGAGAGTTCAAGTGAGGCTTCGCATGACACGAACACTGGCAGAGACCAACACACATCATCGTCTATTACTCACACACACTGATTCTCCTCATGTTTCAGTGTGTTGTATATCATTAGCTGTGAGTATAATTGCTCTCGAAGTGATGTCAGAAACTTAATGACAGAAAACAGAACTGAGCAACAGGTTTAATAGTGTTGCATTATCTGTGTGAAACATCTGTAATTAGGAGGCCACGCTAGGTGATTTTTCATTAACCCCTGCGAATCATCCCGTGCCTGATTTGAAACTCTCTGTAATTATGCAAAGTTTGTTTTTTCCTCAAATTTCTCCCACAGAAGGACATCTGATAAGACGGAGGCCGCTTACAGCTTCAAGTTCCCCATTTTCTTTTCTTCTTTTTTTTTTTTTTCTTAACTTTTCGCCTCACAGTATGAGGCAAAAAGATCAATACAGCGTGTTGCTCATGTTGTGCCCCGCAGTTCTTTGAGTGGTGTCGACTTGACATAGCAGCAGCAGCAGCTGCGGCTGATTCACGGGGCACTGATGGCGGTGAAATCCTCCCTGTGATCGAGGACTTTAAAGCGTCGCAGCGCTCCCAGAAGGCCTGAGAGAGGCTCTGTCAAAGCACTCTGATGCCGTTCTTCAGGCTTGGAGTGCTGGCGGGTATTTCAAGCCGTATGCATTTAGTTACAGAAAAACACAATTGTCTAAAGTCGCCCTTTTGGATGCTGCTTATGCAACATCAGGCTGTGGTCACATTTATTTAAATGCCGTGTGTTTCATTCAGTTTAAAAACCACTCAACTGCCAGTGCATCTCTGAAAACACAAGTGGAGATGTAGTGGAAGTGGCTGTGGCTCAGGTGTAGACTTGCTTGTCCTTCAATTTTCTTATCAGTGGTTCAATCCCTGGCTCCACCTGTACATCATTTCATATGCCTAAGAAGTCTTAACCTTTGGAACACAGCTGCCAGACTGGATAAATATGAAATCACTCAAGGTTTCCATCTTGACGACAAACATGTTGAAACCTTGACATCATAGGCCCGCCTCTCCCTTTACGTGCATGCGGTCAACCTGCCAACCAACAACACTAAAATGATGGATTACAGGGTTTTATAATCCATTGTGACCCAAAGCAGAAGTCAGTCCAAACATAGGACTCTTTTTACTTTTATGTTCATTATTTGCCATTGTGTATATTTTGGCTTATTTGCTTTAAATAAATACTCCCAAGTTTCATGTTTTGTGTAGACACACACACTTCTTGATGCTGTTTTGTATGTACAAAAAAAAAAAAAAAAAGTTTCTGCTAAAGGAAACATTTTTGTTTCTCCATGTTTTGGTCTCAGTTTGGTCTCCAAACCTTTTCCCAGTGGTGCAAGAACATTACATCACAGCCAACACTGTTATTGTGTGAATGTCCACACCGATGGCCATGGCTTGAGTTGGATGAAGCCTTATCCAGCTGCAGGTTGTGGGTCGCTGGAGCTGATCCCAGCTGACTGTGGGTGAAGGCCGAATACAGCCTGGACCCGTCCCCACTCCATCACAAGACAAACACAATCACATTAATTTTGTGTGAGTTTGTGAACGAGTAATTCTGGCTAATGTGAAAACTGAGTGTTAAAAAGAAGTAAAAAAAAAAAACCACAACAGGAGTGAAAAGCATAATTGTGACTTTGTATTATTTTTCCTTTTTTTTAAAATACAGTTTTATTTCAGGAGTGTCCCAAAATAATACAAGAGATTTCCACAGCTTTCATTTTGTGAGTATAGGCATATTTTTCACATCTTGATTTATGGAAAATAACTGTCTGAAATCAAATTCCCTTATCCTTTTCCCTAAAAAAAAAAGAAAAAAAAACCTGTCAAATTTCAAATGGCTTGTCCTGTACTTGGCTTTTACAGAATTTGCATCCAATAAAAATGTAAATGCAACTGAACATGTGGCTCCTCTGCACCAAACAACAAAGCTAGGATTGTACAATAACTCTGTTTTGTAGCAGAAATATACATATATATTGTATATGTATAATTGTAATTATACAATAATAAAATAGTAATCACTCATCAGTTCACTATGATTTAGGAAAAATATTGAAAAACTGGAACTTATGCTTTCTATATATGACTGATTATCAGCAATGATTTAAAGCACTAGTGATGTTACTTGTAGTGGCATAATACTCATTTTAATTTCCATCCAATACCAAATAAAAACTGAGCTGGAGTCACCCTTGTCAAAACTTTAAGCTCATTGATTTCAGAGAAAGCTGATAAGTATCTTCAAAGGACACCAAGATACAAACTATTATTTCCTGTTTGTCTGACGTTTTCAGATATGCTATGTCATTCTCAATACATAGCACGAATAAACAGATCCTAAAGCTTGTGAAGTCAACTTACTTCTGTGATGGTAAAACAAGTTTCAATTAATATATGGGGTGTAAATAATATTTAGACACAATACGTGGTCCTTTCATTGAATCTTGATCCCTGTAACATCATATTTGAAACAAATATTGATTTTGTATCTATCTACTCATCACTAACTGACCCCAACATATTCTCATTTAAGAAACATTGTTTTAGTTGCTTAGAGGAAATTTGGCCTGAAATCTTTAACAGACTCATATGTTGTTGGAAAAGTAAACCAAAAAAACCAAAGGTTAAAATGATGCGAAAGGTTATCAGTAGGATAAATTGTTAGTTTCTTTGTTTGGACATTGGAAATTTAATGCAATTGTTCATAGGGACACAGGGGACACGAGTTCACCAATAGATCACTATGAGGGCTGTTAGAGACTCCATTTATAGGTCCAGATGTCGCAAGATAAGTGCATCTCGCAGGCAGTCAACGAAGAATAACAGCATTAGTGTCATAAGACACAAACAGGGGTATCAACAATTCTTCATGCATTAGACACTGCTGGAGACAGTATCATTCACCATGGACTGATCAGATGGTCCGCAAGTCACAAAATGAGATGCAATACTGTGCAGTTGGACTTGATGTTAAAGAAAGTTAATAAATCATAATCTGTCAGAAAGTCCAAGTTGTTTTAAAAGGCAGAGCAACAGAAGAGCTTCCCAAAAAGTAAACTATTCCTTGTATGTTGCACAGCCGCGTTCACATATTCATGTCGCTCCTTTTCGTCTGGATTTCATCAGAGGCATTTTGTTTCAATCTTTCCACCAATGTTCTCAAGCTACAGGAGTGTTTGGTATTTTGTGCATTTACTGACACATCTGAACAAGTAAAACCCAGAGAGATAACTGTTTATTTGCTGCTTAACATACAAGAGAACGTTGGTGCCAGTACAGTGCAACAAAATCTCCTTCAAATCATAAACAAAGGGGAGCTGCGACAGACTCTTAATCAAATTATGACTCCATCTGGTGTGTTCCTATTATTTTTTTGTAAGTTGTTTCTAGCCTCCATGTAGGCCAACACGGGCTTTATCATATATCATAAAACTCACAGTAATGCCAGATTTTTGCATGCACATCCAAAACCTCTTATGCTATAAAGGGAAAGATAAGAAACACAGCATATTCTGCTGTGTAGAACGACACAGATAATTACAAAAAGTAAACATTCAGATTTGTAAAAAAAAAAAAAAAAGGAAACGAAGCTGTTTCAAATTTTCTCTGAACAAAGTACCTGAGAGGAATCTCAATGGCACCTGCTTTTAATGGCTTCCGACAGCGTTTTTCATGCCGTCGATCTCACCGCCTTCATTGTGTTTTCAAACTTTTTATTTGTTCTCCTAAGAGGGGTTTCCGCTCCTTTGAGCCCTGACGAAATCGAGAAATACACGAGAGGCAGAATCAAAGAAGTCATCCTGAAATGTGCAGCACAATGGCACAACCGGGGAGCAAGCTAATTACGTCTTAGTTCTTAGCCGACTCCATGCAAATAAAAGTGACTTTTCTGGCGGATCAGTCGTCTCTTTGACCGCTCAGGCTTTGTCAACACAATTTAATTACGCCTCCATCGGTCACAGAGAAGGCTTGTTTACTGATGTTTTCCCATTTCATAAGCCTTTGATTCTGCTCTTCAGACTTGCCTGTTTTTCTCCCATATTTGCAAAGTAGCTAATGAGGAGCCCTGTTTGTGCCTGCTGCTCTTTCAAACACTCCATCACGGCAACGTGGCCCCTGTCCCTCCTTCCAACATCGCCGCTCGCATTATGTGCCCTTTAGGAGATCCTAAAAATTGCGCTCCACAATCTGCACTGAGGTGATCTGCTCTGTCTGCGCCTCTTCCCAGCTGTGTCTGTAATTAACTTGCGTTGATTGAGCCATCAAGCCCACTCGATGTGCGCTACTGCTCATCTGAATCCCATAGACAGAATCGACGTGAAGCACACGGGCACACTGCTGTTTGGTTGATGACGTTGCAGTCTTCTTCCCACTCAACTTACATTGTGTTTCTATTTTCAGACAGCTGGGCATCTGTCTCAGTGCATCCGCTTGAATAAGAGCAGAGGTGACGAAATGAGGGTGAGCAGAGCAAAAAGAAAGACACGAGAGCAGTCACCCAAACACTCGCCGTTTAATCCGGGGAGCTTTATTAGCAATGATTCTGAGTTATCTCTCGAAAGCCTTGTAGGCCCCAGCTCAGTGTGAGGCAGCACTCGAAACACAGGGAACCGTCTCTCATGGGCCAAATTATTAGAGCTCAAAACTCTCTTCAAAGGCCTTTGTGACTTATTCCTACAACCCACAAGCGCTAATTTCCAGCCATGGGGCTTGTCTGGGTTCAGATGGGGGTTGTTAGGATTGTTTCTGGGCCAATTATGCAGAAAAAAATAAAATAAGCCATCTTTATTGCCCTACAGGGACAGAACTGCAACACACTGATCTTATCATCAATTTGATTTAGAAACCTTAGATGCACTTGATGTGTTTCCTCAGATGTTTTGGATCTTGACAGTGTTTTATTAGCTCAGACACACTGGCTTAACTCTTTTAGAGAGGCATCGCTTTGGAACAGGAGATTAGAAAGACTGTCTGAGATACTGGTTCTGTTTATTAAGATATTGAGACAAATTCAATTATACAGAGTGCCACATTTTAACTGCAGTCATCCTATGAACTGAATTAGCATTTCTGAGAAATTGACCACAAGCTTGAAAAACTTTCGGAGTGGGAACTCAATAAAAAAATGAAAAGAAAAATATATGAATGTAGTAATAGGTGGCTGTTAGTGAGGATTGTGTGTATGAACTGCAAAGCTACAAAGGAATAGGCTTTAGGGGATGAATACAGTTCTCTGGATTTAAATCCATTTACAAATTTCTCCATATTATGAATATATCAAACAGCTTCTCATCACAGAACGGTAGAAAATCTCAAGCATAAAACATATGGCAGCATTTTTGGAGCAGCCATGTACAATTAAGTGAGAATTGTTTGCACTGATTCAGTGCAACATACGGTATGGGATTATTTTGTTATCAAATTACATTTAGACAGTATGGACGAGCCTGTCTGGGAACAGAAAGTGAGATTTTAATTGTCACCAAAAAAAATCATAATTTCAAATTAAAATGAGAAAACAAAGTGTTATTCAAGTTTAAAATTCGCTCTTCTTGCAGTGAGGACATTGTACTGATCATCGATTCGATAAACCTCTCTTCTTGACCAAATTAAGCTTTAATGACCAGGACAAACCTAAATGAGACAGCAGTTCGTACTGCATTGCATTTTAAGAGGAACACAAACTTCATCTTTCAAAACTGCCATATAGCTGATTCAACACTCCTCTACCAAAGTTTCACTAAAAATCAATCTTTCACCATGCCACGGTTTAATACAATTGAAGTGTAGTTTTCCATTAATTTCAGCTTGCTTGACCTGGCAACTGAGCGTGCACCTTCGATTCTGCCAAAAAAAAAAAAAACCTCGGCCAACAATCATACGTCCAAAAGTGATTTGTCCTATCACTTCAAATAAACAGTCAGGCAGCTGAGGAGATTTTTGAGCGAAAACCACTTACTCTTCTTAAAGTTTGGTGTAGGAGGTAGGAGGTTAACTCATCCAATGAAAACACAAGACTCACCATTCTCACAAAGCTCGTCTGTTCCTTTTGTGATTATTGGATTATGTCAATCAAATACTGTATATTGTACAGACGTACAGTACATATATAGACACGGCACAAATTTCTGACACTGTCAGAATTATATCGCAGGCCTTTGTTTGAAAGATCTTGACAACGCCTGTCCTTGATCCTGCCCGACAGTACGGTGTAGGACCTGACATGACATGACTTTATTTGTTATCTTTCATGTGGGACGGACGATCGCACAGTGTTTAACAGGCATGACAGATCTTTCTTTATGAATAGTTCCAATTTTAAGGAAACAAATAATTTTTAAATGTTGATGAGAAAAGTCATGATATTCTCAGATGTTCTCTTGATTTGTTAGTAATTGTGAAGGTTTTTCAAAGCACCCGGGACTGACAGTGATAAGCACTGTGATGCCTCACAGTAACTTTGTTCCTGGTTCAAACCTTTCACACTGATTTTTTTCTCAGTAAAACCTGCTAAAATCCAAACCCACTACAAGCTGTTTTTCAAAATGAAAATCCGTTTTATTTTTTCTAAGTACAGCATTTCACTTGTTGACAGCCTGGGTGTTACAAAGCCACATGAAAAAAAATGTACGTGTAGTTGACACAGAGCATGAGTGGAAGGCACTGATACTGTATCATCTACAAATCCAGCAAACATGCTTCTTTTGTAGTAGGAGTCACACCCGGAGAAGCTTCGGATTCTGGGCATTGTTTGGGAAACAGCCTGGAATGAAATTAGGTGAGACAGCAGTGAAATGAATCCTGGTTGGTCTCTCGCTCCAGTTAATCAGATAACAACAAAAGGCAGCAGAGCATGGGGGGGA
Organism: Parablennius parvicornis; assembly: GCA_900302745.1. NCBI lineage: Eukaryota > Metazoa > Chordata > Actinopteri > Blenniiformes > Blenniidae > Parablennius > Parablennius parvicornis. Next base: position 11,762 of record OMNM01048810.1, read on the forward strand.
ATGTGTCAGCAGGAAGTTACGGTCTTGAAACTCAGAGAGAGGCCTGAAGAGATGGAGCGAGTGAACAGCAAATATATTTTGGGGATGAAAGCATGCCAGAGTATCCTTGGAGGACCATGCGTCTAATTGTTTTTGTTATGGATGCACCAGCAGGTGTCAGCAAAGCAAATGCTAACTAGGACACACACCAAACAGCCCCTTGCATGAATTATTCACCCTGATCCTGACGATTCGTTGGGCAAAAACTGGAGCATGAAGTATGAGAAAGACAAAGTGAGCACAACATACTGACGACAGCGAGACGAAAGAACTTAGAAGTCTTTCAGTAATCTCATATGAAGTCTGGCACAAAAAAACACACATGGACATCTTTACATCACTACTCCATACAATCTAATTTTCCTCATGTTCACAGATTCTGATGTCTTTGGCATCTTATCTACCGTGAAAGATGAAAAAAATGACACATTTGACCGTGTCTGAGTGACTCACTGCCTCTCAGACAAGCTGCAGTCGGGGGTCTCAACTCCAACACTGCCTTTGATATCTGTGTCACAGAGGGAAGAACGCTAAAAGGCTCAGACGGCAGTTTGAACATGACATCAACACAAGTTGTCTTGGCTGATGTACCATATAATATAACGTGCCAATCAAATAATGAGATGTTAACTTTCACAAAATGAGCTCCAGCTTCATCTCCACGATCTTCCCTGAGTCGGCCTTTGAATTCACAACATTGGTCACAGTTGCATTTGACTCACAAATAAATAAAGCTGGCTCCTTCGAGCTTCTTTCATAAGAGGATTTTCTGCTCTTCTCTGGTGTATGACCCTGAAAATTAAATATTGTGGGGCTTCCTTTTTTGCTCTCACAATTTATAAGTTATGAAATTAGAAAAAGCCAGAAAAAAACTTTTCATCATTGATTAAGAGAACAATTAAATAAAGATGTCAATCAAGCTATTAGCCTCTAACTTGGCAAAGTAGCCCAGATGGATCACTGCAATGCAAATACCACAATATAAACACAGAACTCACAGCTCAAACACAAAAGACTCAATCGGAATACAAAAGCTAAAATGAGTACGAATAAAGCCACAAATAGAAACGTTACAGCGCACTGATGCAAACACCACAACACAAGTGCAGAAGCAGCAGCACGAGCACAAAGGTTACAGTCCAGCTCAGCATTAATACAAAAAACACTGCCAAAGTGCAAAAGCAACCACTTCAATGCAAAAGTCACAACAAAATACATAATCAGCAATGCTACGACACAAATACAAAAGTTACTGGACAAGTATAAATAGTGAAACATTAATGCAAAAACCACAACAAAAAACAATCATTGGATCACAACATGACACAAATGATTATGATTCTGGCTTTTTGCAGTTGTGTTGTGAGCTTTTGCATTGTATTGCCACTTGTGGACCATGACCAACTTTCATCATCTAAAGTAATATTCATCAACAGAGGCCAATCAAATTTATAACCTACATTTTTTTTAACAGACTTCATTCTTTGATGATCATCATCTGAGATGGCAAAAGGCTCCAATAGAGCTGCAGCACACCGACCTTATAGAGGATGATTGGTTTCTAAGCTGCTGTTTCCCATTATAAAGTGTGAAATTAGTCTGAATGAAGGTGGAGGGAAATGAGTCACATTTTGTCTGGTGATTTTGTGCTGCAACAGAATTTAGTTTTCAGAAAAATGCAGCTGCAATATGGGCATTTCCAGAGTCACATTTGTAGTTTTCAGATCACCATAAGTACTAAACATTAGTTAATCTGAGCACATTTATCAATGTTTGGCTGTATGTTCACAAAAGGAAAGAGGTTTAGAGGAAATAAAGAAATACATTATATAAAATGAGAATTTGTTCTTGCTGGGAATGTTCATTGGAGCTGTGAACTAATCCCTAAAATAAACTCCTAGAAGGTCTGCTGCATTTTTTTTTTTGAGCAAGACACAAAATCTAATAAACTCACATCAATCTGACCTACTTTGTCGTCAATGTAAAATAATTTCATTTCACAATATTATAGCATGAAGGTTCTGTAATAAGACCTGACAAAAAAGCGACGTTTGACGAGTGATATCCTCAGGATACTTTCAGTCATCAGTGTTGTTTAGCCTTATGGACAGATAAAAGTTTCTGTAAATGCAGAAAGTGGTAATTATGGATCATCTGTCATAAAGTTGAGAGCTGGAGGATGTGTGTGCGTAGATTGGCAGCTGCCTCCTGTGTAGTGTCAGCTCCATTTGCATCTCTATATGGCCTCAGTGCTGCCTTCAGCCATCAGCTGTCTGTCTCATGTCAGCTGTGTCTCTGAGTCTCTCATTTGCACTTGCCTCTTTTGCTTTCTCTCTCACTCCCAAGTGCACACGCACTCTCTTTCCTACTTCTGTCATTTTTCTTTTCTTCCTTCAGATTCTCATTCTCACTTCCTACGAGCTCCGAAACTCCATTCTGTGAGAGCTGGGATGAATGAAGATGAGATTTACACTTAAAGATGTGACAGCTGTGACAATTTAACTAAACATATGAATATGTTTAAGTAACAGGACATTGGAAGAAAACAGATTTTAGCCACCAGCATAGGAATTTATGTCCCAATCTGTTGGGAGAGTCTGCTTTCCTTCCTCAAGTTGCAAATACCACATATTTCTCATGGTGGGCAGGTCGCAAAAGACCTTCAAATCATTGTCAGATCTGACCTTTCCTTTGGAAAATATCCTTTGTGCACAGCATTTATAGTTACACTGTGTGGGTGTATCATCGGTGCATATTTATGTTAGTGTATCTATGAGTGCTCTCAAAGCCCACATTTTCTTTTTCCATTAAAAAAAAAAAAAAAAAAAAAAGCATAATCAAAATGTCCTGGTTATTATGTTTCATTTTTGGAAAAAATAAAATAAAATCTATTGGAAAAGGTCTTTTCAGTTTCATTTTCTACCACCCTCCTCCTCCTCTTTCTCCTTCTCTTCCTCCCCCACAATATCTCCCATCCCCGTCTATCTTCCTCCTCAGCCTTTCTCATCAGGCAAACAGAGCCTGCCTTGCTTTCCAAAGCAGGCGCAGCGAGCAGCTATCGGCCGTCACATCTTATCTGAGCTTTTTCCTTTTTCCCAAGGAAAGGACACATAACTACAGAGGAACTGAGGCTCAGAAGCCTGTTATAGCCATTTAATAATCAAACTGGGATTTAACTCACAAGAAGGTCCTCAGTTTGAATCCAGGCTGAGGTTTAGGACCTTTCTTTGTGGATTTTGCTTATTCCCCTTGTGCATGCGTGTTTTTTGTCTCCTTGAATTTGTAGTTTCGCCAACAATCAATAAACATCCATTTGAGGCAAACTTTATAAAATAAAGTCAAGAAAATGGATAAAAGGCAAGTTTGGTTCACTCTTGGAGTCCCATGAATTTTTGGCCACTGTGTATTTCTGGGTCATTTCGGGGGACTCAGTTGAATCTAGCAGAGTTTGGATCCATAAAACATTTATTTTTCTCAGAGCGGCCCCCATTCAGTCAGTTTCTATAAGAGAGTCGGACATAATGGCTTGCTTTACAAAGGCGAAGCTGGTAAAACTGATGAGACAATCTCTTTGGATTTAATCTTCCATGTTGCAAATTTTGCTGGAGGCTGTTGTTGAAACGACCTAAATCGGCACATTTACCATAACATACATATTGTAAAGAGCTGAATTCTGGACCAGCTTTTCTGTTTTTTTACACGTGACAATATCTGATTTACCCTTTCTGTACAGTTTCTACAGCTTCTCAGCTGCATCTTTGAACACAACACTTTTACGTGAAGATAAAGTTGTATTTTATTACAAAATAAACGAAACAATTGTTCCCTTCTCTTCTCTACAAGACGATCATAAATTATAAACTTGATTTTCAGAATTGTTCTGAACAGACTTGTTTATTGAAAGAAGGAATAAATAAAACACTGCATTTATTAAATATTCTGTGTTAGCCAGAAGCTGGAAATCAAAGTTTCTACAAATCACCATGAGTTCAACTCAGGTCTCTTGCTGTTGGTTATGTTCAGCCAACAGAACTATGCTGGTCAGAACTGGGGAAGATTTGTTGTTTAGGTGAAATTTAAAGAGTGATAAACTATAAAATAGGATAAACTATCAGTGTTATCTAACAATCTCTTGAAAAATCTGTAGAAAGCCTGATGGCAAAGACTTTTTTTTTTTGTATTGAAATTTGTAGTGAAACATTTATCTTAATGGTTTGAGAATGAATTGGAAGATAAATGTCTGTGACACTCAATTCATCATGTTTTATGATCCGGACTATCCGTCAGCCTTCTTTACACGCTTTATCCAACTGCTGGTTGTCAGAAGCTGGAGTCAATCCCATGTGATGCATAACAAACACAACGAAACACACGTAGTTGTATGAAAAAGTACCAGTTGACCCATCAAACCATCTCAGTTGATTGTGGGAGGGAGCAGGAATATTCACACGCACACGTCGGCTGTCAAAAAGCAGAAAGTAGGTGATCTTACACCGAATGGCTGTTTTACAAAATTGAGGAATTATTAATGCTGCACAGTGGAGTAGTGGTTAGAAGTCTTGCCTCACAGTGAGAATATTCCCAATATGAGTCTAAACATGGGGATCATACTTTGTGGAGATTTCTTGGTGTCTCTACTTTGTGTCTCTAAATTTGGTGTCTGACGAAGAAGTGACATGTCTGGGTTGCCTTTGCCCAACTGCCTGATGGGGGCGGTTGTACCTAATAAATTTAGTGACTTTATTCATCTACCTGGAGAAATTTAGGCCCCATTTCCACAGCGTTTGACTGACAGTGCCATTCATCTTCAATGTTTTGAAGACAATCTACACACTACAACAGCAGAAATGATGAAGATGATGTAGTTCCCACGTGGGGCCACTAAAATGAGATCAAGTGTTTAAAAAAAAAAAGCCACCCATAAATGTACAGAGATAACAGAACTACCACTAATCTGTCTTGCTTCTTTGTTTCTATTCTTTTTGCCATCAGTAGAAGGTAAGAATACAATGTTTCTCCACATGTGAAAGGGGATGATGGTGTAGCAATTGTACACTATTGTAGAAGATCAAACTCAAGAGTGAACAGCATGAATTCAGTCATTCATTGTTATAGTCGAAGTTCTCGCACATGCCTAAAACTTTTTACAACAATCGCAGTGTGCCTGTGCAGTGCCAGAAATCTTGCGATTTTCTTGTTGACACCAAGATGGAGAATTTTCAAAATGTCGCACTCTGAAAGCTGTTTTCAAAACATTGTTTTCAGTGACCCAAAGCAAAAACCTTCTAATTTTCAATTGAAAACATTGCCGTGTAAGCACGGCATGGAAGCAGATGGATAGAGCATTAAAGCAATTAATATTAAATGCAATACATATTCCTTCCTCTGCCAAAAGTCAGCAAGGCAAAAGGGAGAATTTGTCAACTCCAAACAGGAATGAATAAAATCTAAAAGTGAACTGGGGTCTTCTTGCTGAGATGCAACAGTGCTAATCACGACACCACCATGTAGCCAATGTCTTATCATGTTAACTTTCAAAACAACACCCCTGCCCAAAACTCTGTGCTCTAAAGTGATTTGTTTGCTTGAAGTACGTTATCTGAACAAATTCTGCTGCCAAAGGAGCACCAGATGTGCCGAAGTGTACAGAGATGATTTGAAACGGGAGCACATGTCCTTGCCTTCGGAGGTTATTGGTGGATATTAAAATGGAAGGAAGAGGTGGGAACAGTAGTGTGAAACACGAGAGATAACCTTGAGCGAGTCACTTCACATTTGTATTGGCTTGAGGGCTTTCATGAATGATGAAGTCTAAATTTACATAGAAATGTTCAGCATTTATCACACACAACTCTCAAGAGGGACTCACAACTTCAACAACATGAAATCTTCACTTCTTCGTTGCAACATTTTCCACATCTACTTATGTCAAGGTGTAAGTCCCCAGAAAAAAATAAAACACTCCTCAAAAGCCTTTATATAATGACTCAGACTTTAGCTGAAATAACAAGAAACAGCAACAATTGACACAAAATAAGGGTTAAATAAATGATTTACATTATTCTTAAATCAAGAGACAGCTTGAAAAACATATTGTTTTTTTCCTTTATTCAGAGTTCATCAAAAGTCCTTGAATTGAAATGACGAAAAGGAGAAAACTGAAACAGATCTTATATCAGTCTTTTTTTTTTCTTTTTTTGCTTCATCTCATCTTCTCAGATTGCCTCTTTCTTGTAAATAGCTGATAAAAAAAAAAATGCAGGAAAGAAACCTATATTATTTGAACAGCACATTCATTTACACTCATTTTTGCCCTCTGGTAACATTTCTCTTCTCTTCTATTATCTTTTCATAAGCAGTGT
>OMNM01048811.1:0-18438 GCA_900302745.1 Parablennius parvicornis
ATCTTCTCTCTGCCTTCTCAGGCTTAACCTTCCTTCATCCCTCGTTCCATTCGGTTGCCTTTACTTTTCGCGTGGCGCTCCTTCCCTCTCAATCAATGTCACATGTAATTAACGCCTACAGCTTTGGCTTGACAGGCCCATTAAAGTGAACTGTAGGATCAACTGGTTGATGCCCACCTACCTTCAAGGAACAAGCAAGACTAAGTCTCATTTGTCACTCCTCATCCCGACTGTAACGCTCATCAAGCAGAAAGACCGTCTCAATCAACTTTAAAGGCACAGGTCACATTTATTTCAGCAGAAGAAAATCTGAATATTAAAGGTTGTGATGGTTTCTTTATATCAGCCATTTCCGGTTGTTGTTTGTAAACTTGTTGCGTGACGTTTGAAAAATCAGAAGTCCACATCAATAAACAGGTTGTGGCTTTAGGGGGAACTTCCAAGTTCAAGCGCTGTTCAAGTTCTCCAGGTATAAACTTAATTTGAATCTATATTAATGAGTAAACTATGTAACAGAGTCTATACGTTTTGTCACATGTATTGCTGTTACATCTTGCGTAAATAAAACATGACCGATAACGTTCTGAGATGTAAACTGAGCATTTTGTGACCTGAGCTGTATAATGTCCCACCGTAATCACTACAATATATTTAGTATTGTTAACAGTTATTCTAATGATGCCACTGTCTAAAGTAGTTAATGCGGTGGTCACTGTGTTTTTTGAGTTGGCCTACAATTTTTAAACAAATAAATTTCCCATTATGGGTCTGAGTGTGGTTACTGTAGACTCTAAAGGATGCATTTTGATCGAAAAGAGAGGAAAGGCAGTCAGTAAAGGTGACAGTCAAGGTCCAGAAAAAAAAACGATTCTGTTTGTTTAGGAATGCTCGCTGAGATGTCAAAGCTCTCAAAGTGTTGGGACTCCTGAGAAAATAACCAAAGAATATCCACCTTTGTGCATGGGCATGGATGGGATTCCCTCTTCTTCGACACAATCCGCCGCTGCCTTTATAGCTGCAAGTGGTCTTGAAGCATAACTTTAAAGCTGTACTCGACTGGAGTAAAGCTGCATTCACATGGAATGGAAATAACCTTCACCATGAGTTGACAGCTCTGAGCATAATGCATTTTTAACCTGATTGAGGCCATCATAATTCTGCATGGTTTCCATAGATCTTTTTTACTGACAGAGCAAAAAAAATAAATAAATAAAAGATCAGGAGGAAGCAAACTGCGACAGCCAGAATCAAAACGTGTGAACATTTGCTTCGTCGCTCCAGTCATTTCCCTCTGCCTTAGTTTGACTCGTGAAACTGAGCCTTCCAAGCTGCTCCAACTCTAGGTAGAGGTTAAAAAAGCACACCGACAATTACCCTGCCTGGATAATGATGTACAATTTGCTGTAATTACCATTTATCTCTTGCGATGCAGAAGGAGAAGTAATATCTTCATCATGATATCACCATTTATAACCCCAAACATTCACAATGAGGCTCAACAGAGAGCAAGTGTGTTGTGGGTGTTTGGGCAGGTTTGTTTACACCAAATAACAGCAAACTAAAAAAGTAAGCTGAACACGTTCATCCTCTTTAATTATGCTTTGCAGCTACTTAATATAAAAACACCCTGGTTTGAGTCCTTTACAAACTTTTTTTTTTTTTTTTGCATCTTTTCTCGGCAAATCAAACTCGTACATTTGTCTTTATTCACTGTCTATTTTCAGATAACATCCCAGGGGCTCATTTCTGAATAGTTCTTAGATTATAATTACTGACGCACGAATGCAAACTGAGTCCACACAGACAAGAGCCCACATGGGGGAATAAAAACACTCCAGTTAAGTCATCTCATTGGGCTATATTTTGATTTTCGTTTTAGTTAAGACTGAAAAGACCCTCTGAGTTCTGTCTTTGCTCAGTAAGCCAGACTTCACATCATTTAATCTCTAACCAGGTGGACTCTTTAATGGGACGAAACCCACGTTAAATTTTAATCAAGGTACCCACAGCACCTGGTTAGTGGAAGTGATGTTTTGTCTCTCTATTTAGCTCCATTCTTATCACAACAGTCCAATATTGTGACGGTTCCCTTCCTGCGTCTTGGTTCGTCACCTCGTCATGGCGAAGGGGCTTGCGGAGTGCAGTGACCAGGGTTGGGAAGGTTACTTGAAAACTGTAATCCATTATAATTACAAATTACTTGTCAAAAAATGTAATCAGTAACTTACTCTAAGTACTAAAATAAAAAAAAATAATGTACCAGAGTATTTTTAGTTACTTTTGGATTACTTCACAAGAAAACATAAAAAATAAAGACAAGGAGGAATAGAATGTGTCATCTGCTCAGTGTATTGACAAATCTTATACACAGCGTACATGCACTTAACGGAACAAGTTTTGAACTATCAAAACTCAGTAACATCGTTTGTTCAAGACTGCCGAACTCGCAGGCCACGCCCCCCTCATGGCAGCCACACGTCCGTGAAGCGGCGTTTTAACTTTTCAACTGCACAGCTTATTTCTCGCCTCCAATGTTTTCAGAAATACGTTCCTCTGAACTTTTTCATTAATGGATTAGAAAGTTTTAGTCCGAGCCACCATGGTGGTGCAGTTTTAACTGCAGGAGCTGGCGGCTTTGAGTGATGCGTTCAGGTACGCGTTCAAATGTGGGAAGCCCGACTTCCCACATATAAACGAGCTGCTGGGCTCATAAAGTAGAGAGGTTACATGATAAATATGACTGATAGTCATTAGCGAGCTGGAACACACATGCGCAGCACACGCCAAGCGTCGGAGTTTCATCAGTGCGGCTCCCCATAGTTCAGCCAGGACGGTCTGCACAGCTGAACCTATTTGCCTATTTTAAAGGAGCTGGACGAAGGAAATGATGTAATTTTGTTCGGCAGGAGCTCGTGCTGCCGAACTTCTTGTGAAGTATGAATTGTCCTTTTCTCTCAAGCAGCCTGATGTGTAGATTGCGCGAGGATTCGTGCGCTCCCGCCGTTTGGTGCGTGCTTGTTTGTCTATCGGTGCGTGAAAAAAGGTCCATCCGGATGTGTCTCTCTCTCCCACTCTCTCTCTCTCTGATTTTTTTATTGTAATCCCACTCAGTTATCCCAGTTTTATGTAACATATCTGTAATGAGATGACAGATTTTTTTTTTTTTTTATGTGCTGTAACAGATTACAGCTACATTTTTTTTTTTTTTTGTATCCGAATTACGTAACGCCGTTACATGTAATCCGTTACTCCCCAACCCTGATAGTGACCGATAGAGGGGCATTCTGCCCCTTTCTATCATGACCAACATTAACACCTGCAGCAGGGTGAGCTGCAGGAGCTCATCAGTGCGGTGGGACCACATGGGCCGGCCTTCACTCCCGATGCTCATCAATGAGCCGTATCCCTCTGGGACCTTTTTAGTAGCTCACCAACTTTCCTTTCCTGACCATGTTTGATTAATAATGACCACTGCACAGTTGGAAACCTCGCAAGAGCTCTTCTTTGTCTATTTTGTTCTCCTTTTATCACTTCGACCTTGAGGAAAACATGTTCACTTGCTTTATGTTAAATCCCACGGTATGATAAATAGATAAACATGTTGTTCCATTTATCTTGTCATGATGAATGAATGATGATGTTATCATCAGCGTGGTCTTCATTCGTCATTCCTCATAGAATTTTTGGTTGCTCTATTGTAGGATTGTGAGTAACACACTCACTTCAATGTTGTGAGAGGCTCTGGCTCAATTCGTAGTCAAGAGTCCTTGAGCGAAACACTGATGGTGTGAGACCACCTTGCTTGGCAACTGCTATTGATGTGTGAGTGTGAATGGGTGAACATGACTCATGTTGGTTTGTTGAGACTACCCCAGAGGTAAAAAGTGGCATAAAATCAACTTACAGTTAGAAACGCTTGGTTCACTTTTAGATTCTCAACCTTCATGACGAGTAAAATTTTAAATGAAATCCGAAAAACATATTAAAGACATAAAATGAAGAAAAAACATTGCATTTAATTATGTGAAGCACAGGAAAGTTCATATACACATTTGTAATGTGATGACTGTATGCTTCACATGCTGCTTCTGATCACAGGCGTTTGGGTAAAGTTCTTTGTGATTCGACCAACTGAAAACACGCGTGTTAGTTTAGGTCGGTGATTTTTGAAATCGTCTGGCGACTTCTCCAGGACGTTGTTGTCAGCAAGGATTCGGTCAACTTTGTGTGGTGTTAAAGGTGGATGGATAAATGTGTACGACGAAGATGGCTTTCAAATTAATAAGAGCAAAAACCAAATCTAAAATGATAAAATATTTCCTTTAAAAATTGCAGACGCGCACTCAAAACACACGCATGCGATGTATGTCATTAAATCTTCTCACCTTTTCTGATGCATTTCATACACCATTAAAGGTAATTGATGCCCAGGGGGCAAACGTTGAACAAAGCCATGCAATTGATCACAATCTACACACTGACGGTTGTTAGCGATATTATTTGTTTTATGCTTGAACACTTTATTTATGACATATTTGCATAGACCCGATGATCGGAAGAAGACAAGTGCTGCAGACTGAGCTTTTGTGTTGCTCGCGGCTAAAAGCGCACAACGTGCAGGAGGTGTTGCTCAGAGGAAACAACATGCTTGTGCAGTTGAGCCACCAGAGGGCAATTTTACAGTAACTGCGTGTGTAAGAAGTAGCTGCCCGCGTCATGATTGTGATTGATGTCTGCTATTGGAGAAAGAAAAGAACGAGGAGGAGGGAAAAAGAGACGAGTGGGAAAAGCAAAACAAAAGGTATTTCCCATATCATGATCTCCAGTTGAAGACTGATCACGGTTTTCCTTGTTCGTGTGAATAACCATACAAGAAGGGAGCAAATGTGAATGCCACATCATATTTTGAAGCATCTCTGAAGTGACATTGTAAACAGAAGCAGAGATACTAAAGCACAGCGTGTTCTAATCCGTCGTGAGAAAACTGTTTGGTATGCTGCTCTCATTTCCCCCTTATCTCGCTCTACGTGCACTCACAGACCGCATTCGGATAACGAATTGCATTTACTGAATTAGCTCAGGTCAGTAATTTACTTGACTTAGTCGGAGGAACTCCGAATCACCGCGAACGGGTACTGTCTGGGTCTTGTTGATTGCGTGAGATAACAGAAGTAAACAGAAGTAAACAGAAGTCGCTGGGTCAAAATAAACGGTAAATAATTGAAGAACCAGAAGCAAAACTGTTTTTAAACTTAAAAAGAAGAATCTAAAAGACATAAAAAACAAAAAAACAAACAAAAAAAAAAAACAACTACAAACAATTCAAAAACCATTTATATTTCTGGAAGCTGTGACACGTTTGTGGATTTTAGTGTTATCAGCTATTGTTTCTGGCGACGTCTTGTGACGTCTTGGAGTGATCATGACAGAGACCGTGTAAGCAGAAGATAAAAGTCACGGGGTTAGCGGAACATGCATGTGGCTAAAAGCAAACTTGTTTTTTTTTTCTTCGGATAAGGTATAAGTGAAGTGATTCAATGCATTTAAAAGCACATACATTAAAGAGACAAAAATATATTTTAAATCTAACCGTACCTTTATGCCAGAACATAATCAAATAGCTGCATCACAAATTCAAATCTTCATGTGTTCGTCACAAAGAAACAACTCGATCTGTTCCTTAGTCTGTGAAATGGATTGGTTAGTTTTGATTATAGTCCTTCCTGAAACCTGCACATATACGTTTTGTGCTTGATGAATATCCACGATCTGTCTATAGATAATGTACAATGCTGTGCGCATTTTAATTGAAATCATAATATCGATGTTGGGGTTTCTGTGACCACGACAAGGAACCTCTTGCCCTCGTGCCAAATATTCAATTGTTACTCATAGTACATGAAATCCTAGTTCATGACTGTAATCAGTAATGTTGCAATATTTACAAACTCCTTTAGGAGGCTTTTATTGTAATTTGTTCCGACCTTGACTCTCCTTTGATTGGATATTTTTACATGCCTAACAACATTTGAGAAAACATAAGCGACTTTGGAAAGGAAAAAAAAAAAAAAAGAACTCTTTTCAATTAGAAGAAACCTTTTTAGAACCAGGCTCAGAGGTGGCGACTTTCTGCTGTTCCGGTTGTTGTGAGGAGATAGGAGAGAGAACAAAGATAGGACTGATAGACAATACAGAGATCCATTCGCTGCAGACGGATCAGGCCAGGAGGCTTCTAATATAACCCAAGTGCACTCGAATCCACAACACAATCCTTTGAATAAACTAAGTACTTCCCACAGAAATTGAGTTTTTCCAACACCTTTGAGCAAGCAAACAAGCAACTCTATCAAAAAGTGCCCATTTTTGTTTTATCAGCCTTTCATAAAAGAGTCTGGTGAGCTTCTCTTTCATCCGCTGCTTTCATAGGCCTGCCGTGACAGACAGAACCATCCTGAGCAGCATTGTTAGCGGTGAAACAAAGAGCAAGCGACAAATCCTCTGAACAGCTTTTCTGGCTTCCTCCGGCCATGTTCTCCTGAATGACTTTTCTCTGCTGCCGGCGGGGCGTTGTTGCATTTCACCAGCTTGTATAGCTAACACCTTTTCCAGGTTGTTGATCCTCTCCGCTAGAGCACTTGAAAAGCTTTGTGGTTTTCAGTAACATTCATAGATCGTTTTTTTTGTTTTTTGTTTTTTTTTTTTTACACATTAAAGAGCCGCGGTGTTGATTTGTAGCTTTCGCATACTTCCTGATAACAGCCCTTCAAATGATCTGATAACACATACATTTACTGTTTATGAATTATCCCTGATTACTTTTGTTTTTGTTCTGCGACAACATTATATCTGGTGTGTATGTGTGTTTTATTCCCAGTATGTTGTCTTATGAGGTTAAAAGAACTACTATCATCTGAAAACAACCTCTAGATACATGAAAGCTGTCTATCCATATTTTAACACTGTCCGTTTTTATTCCTTGAAAAGAACCACAACTTCAGTGTATTTCGGATTACCGGATTATCGGATTACCTGATAGTGAAATAAATAAGAACATGATCTTTTTTGTAACCTGCAGAAAGTGACAACTTAAATGAGAATAATATGTTAACAAGTGATCAAACCACGCACGAAGCTTGGCAGTGTGGAACATTTCTTATACATTATTAACATACTTGTGTATTTAGCAATACCATGTTACTATTTCCAATTCTGAAACAGTTGGAACAATTAATATTCAGTTTTCCTCACTATGCTATGTGCACAAATGAATATATAGCCCTGCAAATGTTTACACAATATCATGCTTATGTATGAACTTTATCTTTAGTTCATCTTGTAATGCCGACAGGTTTAAGTAAAACACAAGCAATAACCTTGATGTTCGCTGAGGCACCTGTGTTTGTTCTTCGTGACAACGCGATCCGTCGCTGCACATTTTCCACACAGCCATGCTCTCGTCCACACTATCGTCAAACATTTGAATATTGAACGCTTCCATCCGTAGAGCCAAGCAATGCACTCTCACAGCCGTTGGCACACTCAAATAACCTCTTGATCTTATGCTGTTTTCAACCATCTAATGCATTTGAGGTTTTCTGCTCATTTTGGTTCCTCTTTCTTTATGTTTTGATGCTTTTCACTGTCCTTTGTTGCTCTCTGATATTTCCTTAATATCGCCATTGATTCTTCAATTGAGATAGGCAGTGGGTGTAATCGCAACCTGACGCAACCACATAAAAGGGTTACACCGGGTACAGAAAGTGTTGCAAAGAACACCTAGTTATTCAATTTGTTATGTTTTCTCCAATTTCAAATACTTTTCATGTTATTTTTTATGGTGCATATGTTACATATCGGTCCATTTAAGGAGTTGTGAAACAGCTTCCATAATGTTTAGAACATTGAGAATCTACCAGCTGATACAATTTCAACAAAATGCAACCTTCTGCCTCTAATCGTGATACGCATAATGTACATATGCTGCAACACCTGCTCAAAGAAACTCAACTACTTTATCCACCAGTCTGCTGCTCTCTCACTGAGCTACATTATAATCCAACATAGCGACCAGAGGTGACCAGAGAAAGAAACACTAACCAGTCCAACTGTTAGTCTCTCCTGCCTCCTCTCCGCCATCATCCAATCATTACTTTTTTGGTTGCTTTAGTTCACTTGAGTTCATTAGACATCGCTTTTCTCCGTCCCCCAGTCTCCATTACAGCTTGCTCTCTGAGCTTGGCGTCTGACCTCTGTCCACACAGTTCACTTCATGCACATTTTCTGCAAGACAGGCGGACTGTCAAGGTGCGTGAGTGCTGCTGAGGAAGGAAAACAAAAGTGTGTGGGTGTGTGTTTGTTAATAACCTGGCTACCTAACACTTGTGACAGTAACAGTGTGACAGCTGGTTTTTTATGCTCAGGATATTTAAATAAGGATTTCTCCTTTTGAATACAAACACACAGAAGGATTTTGATCTGTGAAGAAGACCAAATAACTACAGTATATGTAATGAGTTTTACTCATGTGCCCTTGCATTTACTTATTCCTTTGATTGGCACTAATTTAAACGCTCATTAGTGGAACATTTCCATCCTACATGTGTTATTTAAGAATATTTCAAGACATTCTAGAAGTCTCATACACTCTATAGCTCTTACAGTAAAAGCACCCATCGCAGGGCCTGAGTAATGGGTGCTGCATGGAGTTTAATATCACTTATTTGACTTTATTCTGCAATATTAAATATTCAACTTCTATATTGCTTTCAGGTCGTATAATAAATGAAAAAAAGAAGAAGCTTGTTTTGATGAAAGGCGTTATTTTGTTTTTTGCAAACACTTTGTACCAGCTATTTAAAATTGGGGTCGCAATTAAAGCAAAGGTAAGATGTATTAGAACGCTCATTGATCCCTTTATTGCCCTATCACAATACCTTAATTCAATAGTTAATTTTTAAAACAGCAGTCAAATTAACTGAGACCAGCATTATTGGGGGAGTTTCCTTCCTCATGGCCTATCAAAGGACAGATTAGCACATTTTGATCAGTTCTCTGTCCAGCCAGGGGGCGTCTAATGCAGCATTTTGCAGTGGTATAATCCCACTGAAGAGTTTATAGACCCGAAAGCAGTTAAAGACTCGTGTCGCATGCAAAAAAATCAGCAAAAGTGTCTATTTTTAGAAAAAAGAAATGAATGCAGATCTCACTGCTGTCTCACCTCATTTAACTTCAATGCAGAACCACTATTAAGTTTTTACTGCAGAGGTGGGACACCTAGGAGGCACACCTTGCCACTTTATATTGCTGAATGTGACAGCGCCATACACAGTTGGAGGAAATGAACCCAGAAACAGAGTCTGATGGCCCTGGTGGTGAAGTTGGCGAGGTGCCTTCTGTAATCCATACAGCTCTGACATGCCATTGCTTTCCAGGCAGACCAGGCTGTGCAAGCACTCCACACAGTCCAAGCAGGCCAAATGACCCAAACACAACAAGACAAATGCAGAGTTTGATGGGGATAGCGACTTCGGACAACAGATGGTTGCGTACAATTAACCCATTCCAAGTGCTGTATTACCAATTTATTGACTTTACCAAGCTCAAAGGGTTGCAAATGGCCTCTATGTAAAATAACTTTTTCACAGCAGTTAATTTAAACATGGCCATGTTTGATTAAAAACATAAACATAGCATGTCAGTACTGCGATTTGATGGCGTATGTGCAGAAAAATCAATATTTAGGTCTCATCACATGAGCCTTTAATTTCTGGGCATGTACTTGAGTCCAGTCTAATTCGTAGTTGTGCTAACACACTGTAAGGTTTTCTTCTCTGAAGTTTGCATGTTTTCCAGCTATTGTAGGAGTTTTCTGCAGACATATTTTCTCAACACATTTGTATTAGTGGATGCAGTTTGACTGCTGTTAATCATAAGGCAATTGAAAAGCATGTGAGGATCTCATAAATTACATATTTCACGCTTGTTGAATGCACTTAATGGTCCTTTGTTGGTAATTTAGTACAGATAGGCTTAACATGTTTATAATTTAAAACTGTATGGTTATGCATTATATGTAATATGCAACAATTGCATGGAAATTTTAATAGTTTATGTAATTTGATATATTGCGTTTGTTTGAAAACTGTATTAAACAAAACAGTTGTAATTTCGGAACACATCACAGTGATTTATAGATGTGTGTAGAATCAGTTTGTCATTTTTAATGGCTACATCGCAATTTACAATTCTGCTTTTCTGGGAGTCGGTGATTAAAACGAAGTCCTTCATGAATCATTGTTATAAACTACGATCCCAACTTTTATACAACACCTTTGAGAGGTGGTACAACAACAAAACATTATATCTCATTAGTGGGTGCATTGACAGCCTGAAATTTAATCTAAAGTACTAAGAGAGTCAATTTACTTATAATATTTGACTAGATGATACAGTAAGGGGATACTGACAACCTGGTGATTTGATCTGGAGCCAAAGTTTGTGTTTTATTATGCCTTCCTATAAAAATGTATGGATTTGTATTGCACATAGCTGTGTAAACAACTTGAACAAATATGTTCTGTGATATGTCAAAATAGATTAAAAGAGATTTAAAAAGTAAGCTGAAGCTTAATTATTGGCCCTGTGCTTTTGAAAATGAACATCCGTCATAAGGATGGTGTTCAGCAGAACGACTGCCACAAAACGGCATGGACACGCAGAGGAAAGCTTGAGTTTCTTTTTATAAAATAACACTTATTATGTTCACAAGGGAACTAACGTGTCGAAGCATGAATGATCGATAACAGTTTTTGTTGTTTGGATTCTGTTGTGGTGGACTGCAGATGTACATTTTACAAGGGATTTAACTCTTAAAATGGTATTTTTAGTCTGAAGTCAGCACTTTTGAAACATCAGCAACAACTACAAACCTTAATTCTTGATTCTTATCAATCATTCATTCAAAACATATAAAGTAAGAATGATGAAATCTATTTATCAGTCTTGCCCATAGATTACCAACCTAAGTCATACAGTGGACTTAAAATTCCTCACTCTACATATAGTCACTCACGAGAGTTCCTAGACGGTCGCTGTTGATTTACCGTTCTATAATAAGAACACATTGACCTATTTCATACCCAACAAAGCTTTCTATAGTAGCCCTATCCGTGCAGAGATCTTGTCTTAAAGCATACTTTTGAAAGTAGCTAATCTGACCATGAACTTTGAATATGTCGTGTTTTGGACACAGACAGTGAATTGTCGTTATTCCTTTCTCACAATGTGTTACACAACTGCACTGTTTCCAATTATTATACTGAGCAAGCACATTCTCCACATCATTTATCAGCATTTATGTAACAGTCTTTAAGGGGGCACTTACAGTTGTCCCATAACAAATTTAGTTTGCCCTTTAACAATGGCTTCTACATTTCAGTGAGTTTGAGTCGGAGGGGCATCCACTAAGGCAAGAGCTTTATCACTAATTGGAGGGGAACAGAACACTCCAAATGCATTCATGACAAATTACAATTCTAAAAGTACAAAAACAAAACCTTTTTTTTTTCCAGTTACTACTGCAATCAGACTTGAGAAGGGCAATCTCGAGGTTCTGTTACATTCAGTGAAAGGTGTGATCTGCAGTCTTTCGTTGAAAGATATCTCAAAGCAATAGAATCATGACAACTGGGCATGATTATATGTCTTGGAAGCCCTCATCAAAATGACTTCATCAATCCATATTATTCTTTTTACTGGCTGTAGTAACTAAATAAGCTCGTTTGGTGTTCGACTAGAAGTCTTTACGCCTGAAGAAATCCGTTTTTTTTTTTCTGCCAGATGTGAATAAAAGTGGCATATCTGACACCACATTATTAACTCGAAGCCATGGCACATCTTAATTCCATAAAAAAAAAAAAAAAAAAAAAGATAAATACATTTTTTTTTTCTTAGCTCCTTCTGACACATCTTTGTAGGTGGTGAAATCTCAAAGTAGCGGTGTAATTTCTGTTGTTTCCCAGACATCTCAGTGTCATCTGTAGTTTTAATCAGAAACACAAGAAGTCAGTCACCCTGTACGCACATGCACAGCACTGACTTAATTGATGTTACGCATTGTTGGTTTCTCGAGCACATGTGCGCCTCCGTACTAATTATATGCAGCTCCTGTCTTAAGTATGCTGTTGACACCTTAAGGTGACGTCAATGACAGGGTCGTCTGAGTCGGTGTTGAGTCATTCAGATTTTCTTCATTACTTCCTTTCTATCGTCGCAACACTTTTTTGTGCCGGTATAGTTTGGAGTTTCATTCTTTGATATACATTGATCATACCATATGTTATCACTGGTGGTTCCTTGGTATTGAATATTGGGTAAAATTGGTAATTTCATTGTTGTGATGATGGAATTGAATGCATTATTAAAGCAAACACCCTGAAATGAACTTGGCATAACATGACTGGGTTATGCCGTAACTATAGCTGAAGCAATTATATTTGATGAATAGATGGATGGTTGGGTTGAAAAGATGAATAATAAAGTCCTTATTTCTGAAGGTTCGATCAACATTTAATGATTGAACTCACAAAGCTGGACGTAAAATGAAGTCCCCAACAGGACTATTGAGTATTTTCGAAGGATCTGAAGAGACACTGCCTGCCCATCCAGCCTTTGATATAATATTCTCTCTAACAATAGGCCTATAGCACTTCTTTACTTGCTGTAATGTCCTATTCAGTTACCATGTGCTGAACAAGACTGTTACTTTATCCATTCTCTGCAAAGAGCCATTGCTTTGTGTCTCTCTGAAGGCCATCAGGGTCAAAGTGCCAAGCTTCAACTATATCAAAGCGCTTATAAAATGGAGGCAGACATCCTCTCCTGTCTGTTTCTGGTTGCAAGACTTAAGATTGAAAAGAGATAAATAGTCTTTTGTGAATTCTTAATTTCTCATCTAAACCCTTTCAGACATTGTGGAAGCAGGACTCACACGCAGATCGGGTTCAAACTTAAAGGGATCTTTATTAAAGATGATAAACCAAACAGTGAACCAAATCTCAGAAGGGAAAGGAGACAGGAAACTATTGGACTGTGTGGCAAAACTTGACAGGAACAGCACTGGAAACTACACAAGAGGCATGGATTCCAAGCAGAATAAGAAAGATACATGAATAAACTGAGACCTTTTATACTCACCAGGAAGTCAGTAGGGAGAGGGAGATAGGTAGAGAGAGCGAGGAAGCGAGCGAGCACACAGGTGGAGATAGACACCAAAGTTGAGAAAAGCGAAAATGCACGACAGGCGTGCAACGAGACAGCAGACGAGAACCTGAACACGAAAATCAGAAGAAGAACATGGATATCAAAACCATAAAAAAAAAAAATCCCCATAACAACAATCATGGCAGTACCACTACTTTTGGAAAGACCCATGAACTGAAAGACAATTTTTACAATAGAAAAATAATCAAATGGTATTTTTGATTAATGTTATTGAGAGAAAAACAGTTTAGCGTTGCGTGTCAACACTAAAAGATTCATCAAGTTTATATGGACAGTCCATCTAATTTCTTTGAAAAAAATGAATGAAAAGATACTACTACTACCAAAAAAAAAAACAAACTACTGCTACCTTTAAGCAGTTACAGAAACAGTTATTGTTTGCTGGGTTTTCCAACTGTGCGACTGACGTTAACCCTTCTCAAGATGGTTATACTTCAGCCCTGAACTCTTCAGTAAACTTCAGACTCGTATTGAATGAATAGATTCCCTCTGTCCTTCTTTGCCAGGTGATTAATGCTGCTGCATTGTCGACTGTCCTGCCAGTTCTGCCTACATACAAGTTGGTCACTATTATGTAGAGTATAATATGATGCCAGAAAATGTCAGCAAACTGATCTCATCGGGCTCCCGCTGTGCGTATATTCTTTATGACTTTATGTATCATTTCATCCAAGTTGGGGTGGGGGCGTTATCGGAGAGCATAAAATTAGCCAAAATATCATCGCTTGAAGATAAGAAAATTCATTATCACTGCAGGACAAATTTGTCTGCGGGAGATTTAATACGAGTTTGCCACCATTTGCTCCAGTTAAGCATCCTGCCATTTGGTGCCCTCACAGAAGGGCTGAATTTTTTACAGAAACTGAAGAGCACAGCTGTGTTGTAGGACGGCCAAATGGGAAAGAATCCGAGCGATTGAAAGACATTTTGAACCAGAGGATTGAAGTCAGTAGTGTGTGATTTGAGGGTGTGCCATCATCCCTGATGTTATCATAAAACATTGGAGCACTAACTTGAATTTCTGCTTTTTGTTGGATCAGACAAAAAAAAATGTGCCACCAGTGAGCCTCGCCATATCTCATCTTATCATTGCATGGAAACTAAAGAATAATGAATTTAAAGGACGTTCTTCTGGAGGTTGATTTATTTACATTTTATTTATTCTAGTTAATAACTGACAGAAAATATAAACATGTCACAATATCAAAATGTTTCATAATAATTTAGTCAACTTTTCAACATCATCTATTTATCCATTCTGAAAATTACTCGGTGGGTACCGACAAGTCCAAAGTGTGCCAAGAAAGTCCACCTATCAAAGCATCAAAAGCAGCTTGACCTGCTAATACCATGTATATAACCACTGGCATCAAGAAATCTTCCCTTGGATTATTGCTGCCAACCAAATGTTTTCACCATAGAAACTCTTTTTTTTATTTTCATTTTTTCACATTCTGATTCTCAGTGTGAACTTATCCCATACGTGTCTACACAGTTATATGTATTTGGTTTCCCTTCATGTTATTGGATGATTAAACCTGAAAAAAAACAGCTGAACAGATGCGCCAACTTATGTCCTGTGGGCAACACAACAAAGAGAGACGGTTTAAAGGAGCTTCAATGCTTACAGCGTACTCTTCTCTGTGTTCATATTTAGGTGGTTTTATTAAATACATACATCATGCACTAGTGGCCCTACAATAAACTCACACTGTTTTCAGTGTTTCTTCCATTTGCATTTAAACCAATATCGTTTTCAAAATGTTGCCATGTAAACACGAATATTTTCTCAAACAAAAATGCAAAAACGATGCATTTTCACTTCAAATGTCAGTGAGGCCTGAGTCTATGCTATATTTTGTAGATTCGTTTGTCATACTTTTAAACCAGATTGTGAATCAGTTCTTTCACCGTGTCTTTTTGATCAATGTGCAAAATTATAATAAATATCTTCAAGTAGAATAAAAATTTTGTATGATTTTTGTATTTCACTCAACTTGTGCCGATTTGCATAGTTTGGAGCTGCAAAGTCGTGCGTATCATAGTATACCATTTATTTGACTTACCGTGAAAGTAACCGTCATTAGTGCTAACCAAACATATACTTTAAACCGAAATCAACAGATTTAAATCCGAACAGCGTCAGTACTAATACTTGGACCTCATACAATAATCCACACACAATAACACAGATGTGGTAATCTCAGTGCAGTCTTCAGTATTACAGAATTACTCCAGAGTTACTCCAAAACACCAAAGTTACTCAGCGTAAGATTGTAGATTTTTCACGGAAGTTTCAATATATTTCATGATGGCTTAATATTGGGCGCAATTTTTACATAGTTCGAGATAATAATACAGATAGGCCTAATATACCAACATCTTTTAATGAGATGTGCTCATGTTGTGCAGTGACTGTGTTCTAATGTGTATCTGACTCAAACAAGTGCCTCATTTGAATACTGTTACAATTCAGTGAAGAATGAATCTAACACCCAGTACACAGTCGAGCTGATGTGCGAGTCTACGACGTTCGGCTCTCATTCCTTTCACGGTTGGAATTCTGTTGCAACACAGTGTAACGCCGTGAAATACAGGCCCTCAGCCATTGTACTAGAGTCAAGGTAACACTAACAGCAGCGATGCGATTGCCCCACAGCAGGGGGTTTGTGAACACTAACCTGAGGAGAGCTTGTTAGAGCTAATACTGTGATCTGCCTTTTCACTCACATTTGAAAATTAGTGCTTGTTACCCAATAAATGAATTCCCATAATGCTGTTGCAATAATATCCCCGACGTTGGGACCGCGCGTCTCAACAATGAGCGCATATGAACCTGGATATATTTAAAACTGCTGTGAGATTTAGCTAACTTAAGTTTGAGCTCCATTTGGCGATGGATCCTTCACAGTTGCCAGATCTCAGTCCATCTAAAACATCTGACACAGGAAATTATCGCTTTACCGCCAAAATATCTGTGACATCTATGTGATGCAGACAGGTTGGTATAGAGCAAAGTCTTTGTGGAAGGTTCCAAACATCCTGTTTTAATTTATTTATTTGCCTTTATTTCATCAGGAAAGCCACATTGAGATTAAAAATCTCTTTTTCAAGTGTGTCCTGATAACATAAAACATGTTTGCAGTGACAAAACAATATGTTTTTTTTAAAACACAATAAAAGACGGAGAAGACAAGTACATAAAAACAATAAAAGTACAGTCAAGAATAAGAAAATTTGAATGATAAAACCATAAAAGCCACCGAATATTTGAAAATGAATTCGGTAAAACAAGAGCAGGCACAAAGTATGGAGGAAAATGTAACTGAAGACAAAATCCAACTGGAAAGCTGAGATCACAACGCTGCCATATAAGCAAGAGACATTTATGAAACTGCATGTAGGTTAGCCTCTTTGTCTGGAAAGTAATGGATGTCACATGCCTATTTTCTCTGTCCCCTCGCGTCTTTTACAATGCTGTTCGGTATTATAAGCAATGAATGCAGCTAAAGCCAGTGGTCTACATCTACAAAGCCAGAATTGCAGGCAAGCTGCAAATCTATTCAGCAAATGACACGGTAATCAACACCTGCAGGCACCGATTTACAGGCCAATTGACAACAATTGTTCCACCTTTTGTATTCTGGAACTAAATTACATGTGCTTTAATCAAAGCTATGTAGCCCATTTCCATCACTTATAACACAATTATGAGATACAAATGAAATTCCATTGTATGTCATAGGTAAGTCATAATCACAATTTGGTTTTGACTTTTGTGTAATTGTCAACTTGGAAATGTGTCACTTATTCTAAGATCTGACTTTTTATACATACATTGGTAAGACCAATAAGTTGACTTGACTCAAACTCATTTCAATTCATTCCACTTTTAACATATTAATTGCCATGAGACTTATCGATCCTTCCAAGACATTGAATATTATCTCTTGAATTTAAAGTCACCCATTAAAACTGGAACTTAAACAATATAATTGGATACTATTTTACAATAGGAGTAAACAACAATAGTGGATATGTACTTGAAGTGTAGTTTAATGAGATACAGATACCACAAATTATAACAGTAATAGCAATAAATAACAATACAGTTAGTCAGAGTCAGACAATCAAATAAATTAATTGGGTTGGGATTGTTTTATGTTCTGATTCTAAATAGAACCCACCGTTTATAAGTACATTTTATTCCACATGTATCAATGAGTCAACTTGAGAAGCCAAAACAAAGACCGAAGGCATTATCTAAGCATCATTTCCTTCTTTTGCTCTCCTCTTCAACACCTCCCAGAGGTATTTTGTCATTAAAGGATTACTGAATGGATACTATCGAAGCTTCACATCTCCCCTGTCAGGAAGCAAAGAGGAGATGGTCATTATCAGGCCGGCTTTCTGGTTCCCTCTACTGTAAAACATGACAGCTATGGATGGCATACAGCAGCTCCGAATCGATCCACTCGCCGAGTTAAAAGGTGTGCTTTCAACAGTGGGAAGAAGAGGCAATTTAGGGGTGGAAGGAAGTGAAATCAAAAAGAAAATGAAGGAGATAAGATAGTTTTTAGATGTATAAAACGGTCTGCCAACATGGAGAAAGCTTAGAAGGTTAAGTAGTGTTTAGAGATGTTTACCAGGTTCCTTTCGCTATCGTGCAACGTCCGGTGGTGCTCTAGCATCTGTGAGAATTTCCAAAATATTGTAACATTTACCCTCATGTTGCTATTTCACTGTCAGTACATTGACCACAGTTTATCTGGCAGAATCAGATGAATGGAAAATGGGCTTCATGGTTACATTTGTCCATTTGCCTAGATTTTATTCCAAGTTTAATAACCTCATATTTATTGACACAAGCCAGAAAGCGACTAACAAATGGGGACATGATTCATGACAGAATGCAGTTTTAAATCTTGTCTGATGAGCTTCTTTTTAGCTTTTTTTTTTTTTTTTTTTATACCGTTCACAGTCATTGTAGGCAAATATTGCAAATCACAAGCACACAATCTAACTGGCTGAGGAACCTTATTTTTTAAACCCACCGTGTCAACAGGGGATGAGCTGCAAGTGCTTGACAAGAGGAAGATGTGGAAAGCATGACTGGGCTGATTTTTTTTTTTTTTTTTTTTTTTGGGGATAAAAAGA
>OMNM01048812.1:0-17673 GCA_900302745.1 Parablennius parvicornis
TAAAAGAGGTGCTGGGTAGAAAACTTGAAGAACCAAGCCTCATTTAAGGTATGCAAATGACACCTTCCATCCAGACTTATATCATGGCTAATTCTGTCAATTTACAGTTATAGACAAATGGAACAGTACCAGCGGTAGCCATTGGGGGCATTGTTGAGATTTTTGACGATCTTATAGACCACTGCAGCCTCTTATTGTGCCTCTTTCTTAATATCAGTATTCGTTAGTGTTAACTAGATAGAATATAAATGAGCCTTGGGATGGATGATGCAGTACACAAGATGATTGGATGGGTTGAAATTAAGTTTTTCTTTTAATTTTTTGAAAGTGCCACAGATCTATTTCACTCCTCCTTGCTGTAATTTTGGTAGCTGGGGTTCAGTTGGAAAAACAGTTCTTCTTTGATGTAAGACACTGAACTCAATTTGCTCCCAATATAGGGAGAGTGAGTGTGTTTGTGTGATGACTGTGGCTACCCATGTAAAGTACTTTGACCTGCTTAAGCTTTGATTAAGCACTATAGTCTCCGTTCATTTCTTTAGCCAGTTTCGACCTTGACCCCCAGATGATCAGCATCAATTTCCTCTGTAAATAATGTCCCCTTTAGCATCCATTTACACTCCACTACACTTTTACGATGGTGTGAACGACAATCCCTGTCGTTGCTGTGCCTCATTCGAAGTCCACACTTCCTCCTTCTCCACCTCCTACCTTGTCCTCTCTTGCAGCATCCTTACAACCCGAGATTATAAAATGCTAATTAGGCAGTCTGTTCTCTCGGGGTCGGTGGCAGCTGAAAGTCGGTCTGGACAGCTGCTCTTCGACTCATTCTCTGTGAGAAAACAGTCATCTCAAGACTCTCCTCAGGGCTGTTCCTGTTCTCTTGCCCTTGTGTTTTATCTCTTTGAGAAAGGAGCACAGGTCTATCCAGACTCGCATCCCTGCCACAAGCACCAACCGAGCTCCTGCTGTTGTCAGCTTTAAGGAATCTT
This sequence comes from Parablennius parvicornis, assembly GCA_900302745.1. NCBI lineage: Eukaryota > Metazoa > Chordata > Actinopteri > Blenniiformes > Blenniidae > Parablennius > Parablennius parvicornis. The sequence continues at coordinate 993 of OMNM01048812.1, forward strand.
GTAATAAGGCTAGACGTTACCTGGTCTATCTGAAATATTCATCTGAATGGGACGTTCTTGGAAAGAAATACCTCATTTAATAATGTGAGAACCATGCTTGACTGGCACTTTTGAATGCCTTGTTGAGTGGCGAGGAATGTTGAAGTGAGTGTGCCTTTATTCACGCTCAGTTTTAGACGGATGGCATCCTGTTGGGCTGATTGACGCGGAGATGTGTGTCGCTCATGTGTTGTTTGTTATTTTGGTCCTTCACTGTGTATTCACATTGGATTTATGTCTGTCTGAACAGCAGGTTTGAGGTCCTCCCCCCCACTGGAGACCGTGCTCAAGTAAACTGTTGTGCCCCTATGGATCCTCCGGGAGTTACCCATAAACCTAAATTCCTCTCACGACTGAAATCCCCTTGTCAGGTAGTGGAAATGTGAGTGGAAAATTGTGGGCTTGTTTTTTGTTGGGTGTTGAGTCTTTTACACTTTGTGATTCACTCAGTCTGCTGAAGTTATAGGTGGTTGTTGTACACATGTGCAGAAGTTACCTCAATGTGTTCTGTGTTCATCAATTTCATCCATTAACAAATGAATCCTATGTGGTGAGCCCTATGAAGCTTTCTAATTAGCCTAGGCTCTTAAAGTCTTGCCAGAATGTGGAAAATACCCCAGTGTTCTTAATAATCCAGAGAGCAGCCTACATGCTTGCCTACTCATGCTTGCATACACAAGTGAGGGAAAACGTAGTAAAGTACTATGTGGAACACAGAGAAAGCCGGCGTTGTTTGTGAAATGATGCAAGTGTTGTGCATGTTTAAGAGAAGATCATCCAGGTGTATGTGAGTGTCAGGGCCTGTTTCTCTGTGTGAGTGGACACACTGTGAACAGCTGATAAGATCAGGAGATGCCTGGAGTTAAAGGAGCACCTCTTTGTGGGCTGTCATTTCCTTTTTTACGCGTCTTCCTTTAAAGACGTAATTGAATAACCTTTATTAGCCTGTTAGTTCTCAGCATATATGGGCCGGTTTTCCATCGACTCCCTTTAGCTGGTCTGTTTGAAGTTTTGATGTTGACATCGCTTTGCTGCTGCTGCAGTTATGCAGTGTACTGTAAAATGCACAGTAATGCCTTAAGTGATACCTGATGACTAATATATTTGTTTAACATTTATTTATTTTATCTTAACAGAGATCTGACTGTTGCACAGTGAATGACATTAAATCTCTAAATTCTAATAATGATCTTAATTGACAGTGTTTTTAATTAGCATTTTTGTTTTCATAGTTTATTGTTGAGAATGGAACAGAATTTGCACTACCGGACACTATTGTAATGAAATGTGGAATTTAATAGCTACATTTACATGGTTTCCAGATTGATTGTTCATCTAAATTCAACACTGAATAAAATAGGTTCATGAAACTTGGACTAATTTTTCTGAAAACTGTCAAGAACGAAATTGGTGATTTAATTTAGTGGCTTACAAAATAAAATTTCAACACGAACATTCAATCAAACTAAATTATACATGCTTCTCATTTGTTTAAGACAGAATTTTTTAGATTGACATTCAGTTCAAACACATTTTCATTGTATAATTTATAATGATAATAAAAACCTTGTATTTCTATTTCTAGATAACAATCCAATGAATTAAATTTTATTGAATACATTATTAATTTTCTAGATTTTCTAGATCAATTTAACTGAATTTCAAATTAACATTGACATTTTAACATCAAACTAAACAAAATTGGAAATTGAATCACCTCAAATTATAGTTTAATATAGTTTTAGTGGTAACAGGTGAATCTAGCCAGTTTTTCCATCTAAGAACAAATTACAGAGGCATCAACCTGTGAGTAATAGTCCACAGTTGTAGCACATACGCAATATCAACTAGTTTTCTCATAAACAAAATCCAAAGCTGAGTGTGCTTCTGTGTACAATTTCCTGTAAAGATGGGAACTTTGCTAAACTCCAGCTGCTTCCTAAGTGACTCATTTCTCCACTTCTCAGAAAGTTAATGCCATCATTGTTTGATATACTATTCACAGGATGAGTGCTTAGAGAAGCAGCAGCGTGTGATTCTGGTTTTCCTCAATGGACGGCACCTTTTTACCATTGAAAAGTCCAGGACACAAGCGCTCATGTAATTCATCAGCAACGTTTGTTTTTACAAGTTTCTATAAAGTTTCTGGCATTCATCATGTGAATGCTTCCTCGCTGGCACGTTTTCGGCATTTGATGAATGAAAGAAGTTGAACTGAGCTTTAAATTGTCTTTGTCAGCATGTCTGAAGGGAAAAATAACCGGTTTAGGTAGGAGTGGTAGAAAGTCTTCCCTTTATCCTTTCCTGCCTTTCAAAGCTACATTGCGCCTCAGAGCCTTCAGAGAAACCATGGTAGTAACATTCCAGTTAGAATAATTTATTTAGAGACTAATGTAAATGGGAAGTGCCGGTCATCTCGGTTTCTCCTCCTGACTGTATATAGCCATTAATGTGTCCAATGTAAGTCATGTCTTGTATAAAAAGGGCCAAATTAGAGATTTTTTTCAGTATTTATAATAATTTGAAAGGTGTATATAATTATATTTTCAAAGGAAGCAGTTAAGCATGCATTAATATTTTTCTTGATTAATTAGGAATCTGACTATGTGTAAAATCTTGCATGTGAATCACCTGACTCATTCTAAACAAGACTTGGCTGCAATTTAACAATAAAACTTAAAGCAGCCATAACTTTTTGTTTGATTTGCTAAACAATGCTTGCATTTAACAAAGAGTAATCTTTCCCCTACTCAATAAATGAAGAACTGTGATGCCAAGACATGCTGGATTGTAAAGGTTTCAGTATATTTAAATATCCAACCCAACAGTAAATGGTTCACCAAGATGTCTACAAATGAGGCATTCAGGTACTGTGTTTGGAATCAATGACCTCAGTTTTAGGCTCATGATAGGGCTGATTTTATATAAATGGAGAATTTTGAAATTAAGTAATGTTACTCAGGATTTCAGTGAGTTAACGAAAATCAAAATGTGATTCTTAGACTTGCTTCCTTATTGTGGTGTGGGTGTATTTAGGGAAGCAACCCAAGTTTTGTCCACGGCACATTCAGGTACTGCATGGCAAGCTGAGTTTTGAAATGCATGATGGTAGCTTACCAGTTTAGTTTATGGAAGAACAGTTTGTTACAATAGGAACTAAAATAGAGTAAATTTCTAATAAGGCATTGGTGCAGTAGTTGAAATTCATTCCCAATTTGATTATAAGTAGTTGAAACTGAAGTCATGCATACAGTATGTACCATATTAGCAATGATTCAAACTTTGGTTTATGATCGATACTTTTCCCTTTGCTCGCTATAGCATGCGACGGGCCTCAATGGGTCCCGCAGCCTGTCTGGCCTTTCTCCTAGCCACACATTCAGAGACCCCTGTGTATGCTTGTCTGGCTCTTTCACAGCTAGCCTGGGAGCTCTCCTAATTTATGAGTCATTTCCTTAGGAAAACACGCTGCCTCAGCAAGTCTTGATATAAGGATACCTATGGGTGGGACGGTTTTAGTGAGGTTTGATTGCTGGGAGGGCGGAGGGGTTAGCAGAAGAGAGGGAAGGAAAGAAATGCAGCGATGTCTGATGGGAGAAAAGAGGGATTTATGAAGCACCTATGACACCAGTGAACATCTGGAATGATGGCAGAGGGGAGTATAAAGGATTAGAGAGAGGCAGGCAGATGGAGGGAAACCAGGAAAGTGGGAAGTGATACATTGAACAGCAAAGCTAAACATTTAGAGGAGATGGTATAAGAGGAAGTCAGCAGATCTGTCTAGTTATTTGGATTTATCCTGATACACCTGTGGATTGATCCCTGTCGCACTAATGCACAGTGAATAGTTAGCGAGATGTTTCTTTTTAGATCAAAGTTAACTTACTTTCCAAAAAAAAAAGACTACTGTTCCCCAGAATAAAACAGTAATATAAAGGAACTGTAAGAAAATATGAGACCTTCACTCTGATGACAATGTGAATACTATTAACTGCATCAAAGAAACCAGTCCAGGCCATTTTTTCCTCGTCCCGTGGCATTGTGACTTCTGCGGCTCCGACCCGTCCAAATCCATCTTACTTGAGTAAATCTATGCCTCTTAAGTCAGCCAGCGTTTTAGCCTTTTTGTCTCCAAAACTTACTAAAATAAACATTTCTAAGTGCAAATGCCAGCGTCTGTTCTCTCTTAGTTGGGAATTATGCTCGGGACATTTGAAGCTGGGCCATAATAACTGTCAGGGGTGGGAGGAGGGCTATATATTAACAGGTGTGTTCGATTTCCATCCCTTTTATTTATTTGTCAAATTATCGTGGTTCTTTTTGTGGAGTTTGGTCCAAATAAATGCAGGAACTGCTTGTAACGTTGATGGGGTTGTTCTGAATTTAGCAGATTTATCGGTGGACTCCACCAAACATTTGCCACGGTTGTTTTAGTTTTGTTTTGGTCTCCATATCAAAAGTCTCCAGGTCGAGCCAGACATTTGTGATGAGATCCAGTTGTGGTAAATTGTGGCCGATTTCACAGTTACCTTTTGCTAATGTCACATGATAGTTTGGAGCTTATTGAACATCAACATTTTGTGTTTTCCAGTCATAGAGAGGACTTAACCTGAAAAGTTTCTGTTGAATAGCTACGTAAATATTGCTGACATGCTTGTGTCACATCGTGATATCCCACAATACCTTTGGGTTGTGCAAAATCAATTGTTAGGGTAGTAACTTTAAGCTTATGTGACAAGACAAAAGTGCTAAAGGAATGTTCTTTCAAGTAAACAATAATCTTATTCTTTAGCTTCGGACGTGATCTCCAGCTCCAGCTTGTGTACATTTAACATCACAAATGGGACCTGTGTTAACTTTTAGCATTGATGGAAAAAACACATTTATTTATAAAAAATATGAACATTTTAACATTAAAATTGATCCGTAAAGTATATATTTTTTTGAATCTTGTCTAACTATGCTGTAGTAGGGGATCAACACAGCATCCTCATCTGTGCCCTAAACTGGTGGCACTGCTTGTTCTTCAAGGCACACTTATTATTTTAAAGTTGCTCTAACATGACTACAACTTTATTCATCCCTCTTTCTTTATGCCATGTATTGTCCACCCTTCTGTATCCTAGAGAGCTGGTGAAAACACACACAAGCTAACACCAGTAATCATTTGTTAAACTGAGATACAATGTTGCCAGAAGTAGAACTGAGGTGTTCTCGCATTAATCACGTTCATATTCTTTTGCTTTCTCTCACAGCTGGTAAGAATTTATTAAATACAAGTGGTATTAATTCCAGTTTGAATTTATGACCGTATCACTTCCCGATCTAAATAATGCATGTATACTACAGCCGAGGAATTGTTTGGTATAAATATTGTATCTGCAGTTTAATATAGGCATCCATTACCCCCAGTTTTGTGTTCACACGGCGTAAAATTAATGGACTAATCAAGTAAATGACATTTGCTTTGGAAACCATGTCAGAAATATTTATACGAATTCTAAATCCCTTGTTTTATCGAGATATTGGAAATAATCAGCAACACGCAGAATCTGCCCTCATGAATGAACGATAGAGCAAAGTCACCGTATCCTCAACTGGACAGGCGGTGAATCCAGATGTTTCTGTGAGGCCCGATAAACACTGAGCATATTGTCATAGAAGCTGTAAATTCTGCAAGCGGGAAGGAGGGAAAATGATCTTTTCAGATGGCAGATGGCACTGGAGTAGTTTTCCATTTACACCAGCGGTTCTGAGAAGTCCTCCCATCGCACCGCTTTGTTCTTCGGCTGCGGTCCCGTTTCAAACCTGGAATAACAGGTGTTTTTCATTGATGTCCTTCTTAACTGTGTTTTTTTCTAGTTTGCCGCCTGTCTGCTACTGTCCTCCTGCTGGGAATTACTGCAGACAATTTGTTGCTTCCCAAACGTTGGTACCACTGTACCAAGAATCTTTTAAGGTAGATCTTTGTGTGCATGCATGTGTTTTTAAGCAAATTCTATAAAATTATAGAGAAAATTCATAAAAGAAAACATTATTGATGGTTTATGTTATTGGAATATCTTTATCATTTCTCTATAGCTGGATTGGATTTCATTTTTCTACATTGTTGAAATTTAAAGGTGCACCAATGACTTTTTGTTGACTGCAAACTACATTTTATTAAGGTTAACTAGGAATTTGAAGGCGGGAAAAAATTGTGTTTGAAGAGAAACCCATGGACTGATCATATCACACTTCACCTCCCCCAGCTTCTCACTTCTCTCTAACTTAAGATCCAATCTGGCAGAGGATTATTGTCTCTCACCTTTAAAGGCTGCTGAATGCAGAGCCGCAGCAAAAGTGGTGTTAAAGGTAGTGCTCGCTCATAAAGCAGCTTGAAGCTCCACAGCCGCAAAGCACAAGGGCCTTCAAGGACACTGCTTTGGTGTTAAAAGTCTCCTTGTCCCAAGCTTGTTTAGAAAACACTCCTCTGGTTATAGAGAGGGACTAACATGCTGATGACTTACTTAGGTGCTAATGTGTGTTCATTAAGCAGGCCAGAAGAGTAGGTCATTGAGTTTATCAGACGGGAACCTCCCTTCACAGATGTTTCATTTAGCACTACGTGACATCTCCTGAACCCAACCCACCAAGTCAAAAATCACATATAAACATACTTCTTGTGGCTTTTCAGACTCTTAATCACGAGACACCAAAAATGAGCTGCATTCTTCCTCAGTAAAAGTTACACCGAAAGCAGTTTTTGTAAATTCCCAGGAGAAGATTAAAGGCTTCAAAACAACCACCTTTCCCCACATGTAGCATAAACATTGTATTTGACTCATTTTGAACAAGTTTTTTCAGAGGTTTCCTCATCTGCCTTGATCTCACCATATCCACTCTTCCTCAACTGTTACTCCAACCATCTCCAAGTCCTCCTTCACTACATCCACCCATCTTCTCTGAGCTACTCCTCTTGTCCTGCTGCCTGGCAGCTCCATCTTCAACATCCATTTTTTGTTGTAGTGTGTCCACTACTTGGCCTCTACAGCTTCATGTCAACATGTCAACATCCTACCTTAGCTGTCCCTCTGATCCCATCCATCCTCCTCACTGTGAATTAAAATGCAGCATCTTCCCCTCACCAACTTTATATCACCCGCTGCTTTTCCTCCAGTTGTACATATAGCCTGGGATTGTCAAAGTCTCTTGCTTGACTGTTTTTTTTTTTGTTTTTTTTTTACTTTGAACAAGTTAGAGACACCTTATATCAGCAACAGTTGAGAAATCCAATACATAATTTTTCCTGTCCTAGACGACTTTACCAAAGAAATTTCAGAAATCGGCACACTGGCTTCCAACAACCAATAGAAAATGATGCAACTGGCCTTGCACCAATCATCCATAGAAGCAAATTGCTGCACCATATACACCATCTCATTATATATTTATATACTAACATCTTTTACTCTACATAACCTTCACTACAGCAGTGTCTCAATTACTACTTCACTTTGTTTATATGAGGACATCTGCAGTGCACAGAGATGAGTACACTATCCTTGACTACTGAATTATGAGTCACATGATGCATGCAAATACAGATTTATGAAATCCATGTCGATGTTTGGCTTTTAAGACTGCAAATATCACACAATCTGCCGAAGGCTTAAGTGTGAGTCACAGTGAGAATACTGTACTGTTAATTCACCAGCTGGGTAATAGATATTTTTCAGAGGAAGTGGTTCACATTTTTTGCAGATTTCTAGTGGTGCAGTCAATAGCTGATGACTAGATAGTAATTCACACAGAAGAATCTCTGACAAGCCAGAACTTTTGTTATTCCTTACAATGCAGGCTTTCTTCATTTACCCCCATAACTTCACGAAGACACTTCCTCACCGAGGGGATGGTTTTCACATGAGTGGGATTGAGGAAGACTTGGGTTTTCTGAGACCCAGAGACTTTTTTTTTTTTATTCAGCTACTGGTTGCACAAGTTTCCTACTTGTGCTGCAACTCAACACACAAATTGAACTTATGATCAAACTATTAAGCAGTTTAAAGAGAAGTTTAAGTAAGTAGAACTCAGCCTGCTGTAGATCTTTTGTGATGAATATAGTGTAGTTGATAAGTAGTCACGCTTATTTAAGTCTGATGACATCTTGCATGTAAATATTTTTGTTGATTTATTGTTTTTGACAATGATCAGTCTATCTACTATTGCTGGTAATCACATGAAAGAGACACAATCGCTCTTCAATCACTCTGGTGCTTGTTTTCTTGTTCAATATTTCTCACATTATAAAATATCACCATGCAGTCGTTGTCCAAACAAGCTGCACTGATGCTCGAGAATGATGCAGTCCTGTCCACATGTAGTTTGTTTCTTCCAGTAACCTCACCTCAAATGTCTGGCGTTGCCGGGATGATGCGGCTCGGTTGCAGGAGTGACAGGAGTTGCTCCGGTCTGTTGGTGATCTGTCACGTCACTGTGAAGCTGCTTTGTCTGAGGTCAGCCACATTGTTTTCAGTAAGTCCCACCAAACCCCAAAAGAGACGAAGGGCAGGGTACAAGAGGGCAATACATTATCTTAAATTTTTGGAAATACTTGCACAGACGCTCCGTTGATGATATGGTATCTGTGGTTCCATTGTAAGGGACATATTTTACCCGTGCAGCTTTTTTTATTGACGGCGATTGAAATCCCCAAGTGTGGGACATAGAATCACAATAAGTACCATTGTTTTGAGAGTCAAAGTGTGAATAATTTATGTATTCATTGATGGCAAACCAAAAGTCCCTGTCACTTCAGATGCATCAAAGATTAGCTGCTTAAACAGTGATGTCATGTGAATAAAACAGAGTGCTGCTAGAGATGTGGAGAGAACAATATTTTCTCCCGCACCAGTGAATGATGGGAGTTTGATGGACGATTTGGAGTCAACACGAGAAGTACAAGGAGCACATGGTTTACTGATTTCATGTTTTTGGTGAGCACAACAGATATGAAACCAATGACACGTTAAGTCTTTCTGAATGCTTGAAGAATCTTTACTGTTATCTGACATTTGCCTGCTTGATGTTTCAATGGGGTGGAAAAATTTATAATAAAATTTGGCTGGATCCAAAAAACATATTTAACCTTCATATTGCTCATTAACTTTTCTAAATAGTTTTGTGAGATTTACTGACACTGATTTATGTCGCATTAAATTTAGACATACAGATAACGAATGGAACAATTTCATTTTAATTTAAGCTGTATAAGACCTCGTCTACACAACATTTTCAAGAGAGAATGACTACTTTTTGAAAACGGCTCCCAAATTGGAACTTCGTCTCCAACTTAGTCGATGAAAACACAACTTTTCTGAAATGCTGCTACTGAGCATGAGCACCACAGTTGTAATAAATAGTTCTTCTGCACATATCAACAATGTCTGCTGCCAGAATATCATGACTCTCAGTCCATATTCTCCTCGGACTTGGTTGTTTTATAGCTGAGTAACCAGGAATAGCAATCCAACTTATTCGCCTGTCCATATGAATATCTGTGAATTCACCATTCATCTTTATAGCCTATTGGTCTTTGCGTGGTTTCTCTACAAAAACTACTAACAGCATCCACTAGTGGCCCAACATGAGAAAGACATAATTTTCAATGTTTCTACCGTTTCTGTTCAAATGAACATCACTCTCATTATAACATTTTGTGTGATCAGCTTCACTCTCTTTACTGTTTGAGCCTTTTTAGACCACCTTTGCAGTTTTAGGATTTTTTTGCAGTTTCCTCTGTTATAGCCATTTTAAATATTTTTGATCTTTTATTGATTATTTTTGAGCTTTTTTAAGTGCTTGTATTAATTTTCCCTTTCCAAATGTTTTTATATTTTATGATTTTTAGTGCTTTAGCCATTTCTTTATTTATCAATTTCTCTCCACATACTGTATCAGACATACTCTACAGATTACCTGCGCTATTCGCTTCAACTGCAAGTCTCTACAGTGAAGCTCTTCTTTATTTAGATTTCTTCATCGTTGGCTTACGAGGTGTGCATGAAAACATAATATTTCATCATCTGATGAAATATTGGTCAGGTAGCATTTTTGGATGTGAGGAATCTTTTAGTTAAGAACCTTCTTTATTATCTGCAAGAAATTCCAAAGGATATTAAATGTTTATTTTCACTTCCTGAAAGAAACAGAAAACCATTACAGAGGTGGCTGAAGAACTGTGGGTTGCAGACCTCTGGTTTCTGAGATAATGGGCAAAACTGCAGTATACTTTGTTTTGTTTTTAGGAGAATAATTTCAATGCTTTTGCAGACTTTATGTCCCATTGTATCAATTATCTGCAATCAGTCCAGCACTTGACAGAGCGGGGGTCCTGAGGATGGCGTTAGGAGCAGTTTTAGTTTTGTCAGATGGAAACCAGACATCCCTGTGGTGCTATGGCCGGTTGTTACACACTGATTGGGACTGCCACCGAAGGGACTTTAAGAAGGTTTTTGGGAATCAGTGGAAGAGAGCTGCTGTAACGGAAGTGAATCATGTAACTTCTGTACAACATCAGTGATGCAAAAAACCCTTGGAGGTTGTGTAATGGTTGTCAAACTGTCATTGAAAAACAGAAGTGAAACAGCTCTTGACGTTATTCATTAAAGATGAATAAACCACAGCCCAGATGACCTGTGTTACATGAATCCAGTTAGACCAGGGGTCGGCAACCTTCAACACTCAAAGAGCCATGTTGACCCGTTTCCCACTAAAAAAGAACAGTTTTTCTCTTTTCGATTCTTTTTATAACTATTCTTGTCTTGTGATATTTTCTTGTCTTTTTTTGTGTTGTTGTTGGGGTTTTTTATGTTTAAAAAATTAAGAATTTAAATATAATTACCACAGACCACTACAACTGACTGGTAGAACTACAATTTCACAAGTGAAATTTCAATTAATAAAATTTGGGGGGGAAAATTCATCTAAAACAACATTTAGCAGCTGAAAAAACTACAGGATCTGACAATCTTTTTACATAGTTTGATTTATTCCGTGTTAACCATTTAATTCCGAATTTGGTATCAAACATTGTCTTGTTTCGAGTATTGTTGTTTTTTAGCTGCTGTTTGTATTTTCCATTGTGAGCTGCAGACACAACTTCTTCGTGCCACTATTGTTGTGTAATGACATTACATGCCTGTGTCGTTACACGGCGTTCACAACCCCACCTTGATTTTACCGTACTCTCTGTGGTGGGACCTTGCAACACGGTCTGGCTGAGCTTTGCCTTACATTACCGTCACGGCGTGCCGCGCTCCGGGACGTACTGCAGTGGGACCGCCGCTCACAGAGCCGCGGGTTACCGAACCCCTGAGTTAGACAGTGGCCGGTTCTCATTCACTGACTGTTTGAGGATAGTAGCTTCACTAAACATCCAGCAGATGATCTCTTCCTGGATCAAAGGGACAGAAAATAAGCAAAGCAATGTTATGCCGACCATATTTGACATCTGGGTTTGGGGATGTCGGTTATGTGTGGCCTCTTGTCATAAACTGGATCACTCTTTTCATTACAGGCATACGATTTGAAAGCAGTTTGTGTTTGTAAATCTGTAAATAGATGGGGTTGGAGAAAATTATTCTAAGTGCAACACATTTTAGGTTTCTTTTGCATTTCTGTTTTTGCCGTTGTTTGGATTTGTCAGCTGAAAACTGAAAGCCTCTGTTCTCAATAAATGAGCCGAATTCATGACAAACTCAGTAAAGACCATTGTGAAGTCTTGTGAGAAGAGTCTGACGAGATTACAATGTAGATTTGGAGAACAATAAGTTGATTTTGTTTTTTAGATTAATATAGATGATTTGAACCTTTTATTAGATGAGACCATTGTGTGAGCCAACAAATTCTTCCATCAGTGAGGCTGAACAGATTGATGACATTATAGTTGCAGCTCCGTGGTTCATGTAAGTGTACTCCAAAGAAATTACAGATGTGAATTATCATACTTGTCTGCGGTGGCCATTTAGAAGACAGTTTAAGCTGAAGTGCTTCTGAACACCAGCGGAGGCTGATGTACATATGTGGACTTGCGTCCACATAGTAAATAAGTAAGAATGTGTTCCGGGCCAGTCCCTGCCGGTCTTCCACTCCAGGACTCAGGTTGCAGCTCCCAGATGGTTCCTTAATCTGTAGGTCCTGCTCAGGTCAGCTCCAGCAGAGCCAGGTAACACGAGCCAAGCTCATAACTCAACCATCCTCCAAAATGCATCCATGAAGACCAACACAGATGCCTTTAATGTCTTTACTTCTTCTGAAAAACCGAGCCACATGGAGCTCAGTGAGCTGTGATGGAGAGGTTCCCTAACTGAAACCTATTATCTACAAGACCTGCTGCTGTGAGCCCACGTCCCCCTCGCTGTGTGTGTTTGATGGCAAAGCCTCCAACCCGGAACCCTTGGAAAAGAACTTGAACACGATAGTGGTCGAATTACCTTAGACGTCACCTCATGTGGCGTTTTAAACACATCATCACTTTCCATTGACTCTGAGCCGCTGTATATCTATCTCCTGCAGAAGGTACAGGCTTTCATGGGGTATAAGGCTTGCACTACTTTCCAGAGCTGAAACAAACCACAGTGAAGGTCTGCTCGTCAAAGCCAAAGAAAGAAATTACAGCACACCCCTGAGGGTTTGATCCTCGGCCAGATAAGGAACTGCTTGATGAGGCCAGGTTGCCCCCTCCTAACCTTGGAAGGGAATAACCACAGCAGGTCCTGAGTCTGGACCGTGATAAAATGCCTTCCTCTCCGAGTTCCTCCCCCGTCTCCTCCTCCTATGCATGCTGTCTAATAATTTCCATGCTATGATATCAGTTGACTTGACAGGGTTTGGATGTGTTATTGCAGTCAAATTACAGCTGGAAGGCTTTTTCCGGCCACCCTTAAGGGTGTGAATGAGCAGCTGACCCACAAGTTCACATTCCTGCTTGAAGTGTTTGGAAATTAGCCTCCAAAGTTTCAAGCTGTTAAATCTGTCTTTTATATTGTGTAATTATAGAATCATCTATGTTCTATTTCCTCGAGTAATGATCATGTTTCTTTTTGAGGTAAACGGAACATTTTTGATGATTCTGGTTGAATGATAATTAGTGTTTTATCCAGATGAGTGCAGTGTACTGTATGCACTTTCACATCAGGCAAAAATAAATATCTTTTTTTTTCCCCTCTTGGCCTCCTCGCCACTCTAAAACACCTCTTAAGATAAAATGTTCGTACACAGAGCATGCTTTCACAACATAGAAACCACAAATACCGGCAACTGGTGTAAGAACAGGCTCTTGTTGTTCTCAAAGCTTTTTCAACACCTCAACATTTTAAGACTTTTTGAATAGATGTGGGCTTTCTTCCTTGATGTCGAGGGGGAGACCTGTCATAAAAGCATTGTGTAAAGCGTTGAGGTTGATGTTTATAAGAAGGTGCAGACGTTTGTGCTTGTCAACATGTGTTTTCTTTTTTCCAGTGAACCCTCAAAGGACTCCAGTGATGTTAATGAAACCAATTTTCATATAAAGATGCCTTTTAGCTTTGGCTCCGCGCATGAAGGCAGCAGCATTTAGGATGCAGCCGCGGCGAGGAGACCTGGCCTTTGAAGTAGCCTCTGGTTATTTTTCTGCTTGACAGATCATAGCAACTGTGCAGAAATCAAAAGGGAAGTACTCTGCCGCCGCAGGTAAACGGTAACCCGGGTCTGAGCCTGGACTTTTTGAAAGGTAATATGGCTACCGCTGAGTTGGGGCCATCTGGATAATTTGCCCTCCTTCCAAATCCTTCAAAATGTGATGTCTAATTGGATGAGATTGTGTGCTGCTATTGTGAGCAGATTTGTGCCAAAGGTATTGGGTAGGACTAATCAGAAAATGCTGCTGCACACCTCTGGAGTGCGAGTGTGTGAGGCAGTGAGTGTTGACCAAAGCCACCCAGCCATGTCTGACCAGCCTCTTCTTCTATAGCAGGGATGTCAGAGTTCAGATTCTTGATCCTACATGGCACCTGGTGGAGTTGATTTTCCTCATGGGAACAGTAGGTATTGAGGGATGAGACACGGACAATTTGGCTAAGTGGGATGTTCATCCCCACTGTTGACTATCCAGCTCTCCAAACTGGGCAACACGCAGGGAGGAGGACGAGGTTTCCACTGCACTTGCATTTCATTTCTCAGTACCCCCTGGAGGCTTGGAAACGCGCTCTGGGGTTAAGAAGAAAATCGCTGCGAGAGCTGGTACACCACAACTGATGCCGAGCAGAGTCTGCTTCTCATCGGAGGGGATCTTGGGTGAGAGAAGAGGACTCAACAGCACGGCTCAGAGTTAAAATCAATGCCACATTGGCGTTTGACCTCAACAAGATGCCAAAAATGCATACACAAGCACGCGAAAAAAAGGCAGAAAAGTACAAGGACGATAAACTGTTCTATGAAACCTATTACTAATGATCTTCGTCATTTTCTGTGTTTTGCATTCCCTCCCCTGTGTGGTCCACGTGTGGTTAGTTTTGAGAAGATTCTGGTTGACCACAAGTGGCATTATCATTTAATTGCTATCAGGAGTGTGGTCTGTCACAACTTTTTGCATGCAACCCCAGATCAACAAAACATATTTGTTGAAATATTCAGATTGAAAAAAAATAGAGACAAGCGGTTTGTTACATATGAACAAAAACACATCCCTTCTCGTAAACACGAGGACTTTCCTTTTTTTTACATCTCACACAGAGATCAATAGACAAAAATACACTCTTGACTTTAGTATCCCGCCTTTCAGTGTAAAATCCCTCTGCCTTCTTTTGTGTTTGTTTCTTCATGACTTTTTGTTGCAAATCCCGGGACTTCGTATCAATGTGTCAATATAAACATATTAGAAACTATTCTTTGGAGTTAGTTGCTGCTTGACATTTGATAACAAAATTATTACTGAACAAGGCAGGCAAACCATGTTCATGCTAGTATCTTGTGTCTACTGAAAGACAGTCGCAAGAACTAAAAAGTCGTAATTGTATTGAGTGAATATTGTGAAATCTTATGTATTAAACCCCATTTACATGATGTTTCAAGTGAAAAAACGTTGTTTTTGCATTTTTGTTTCAGAGAAGTTATGCATTAAAATGGGAACGTTTTGAAAGCGATGTCCGTTTACAAAGCAACATAAGAAACACTGCGACAGATGTAGTTTTCATGTAGAGCCACTGGGTGATGCGGTTTGCTTTTGTAATGAAAGGATATACACATGCAGGCTACACTATAAACAACAAAAGTTTTTCGTTTTCAATTGAAAACGTCGTGTAGCGGCACGTAAGCGGGACATTAGTGCAGACTTTGTGTGTCATCCAGCATGCATACTAACTGCAGGCACATTTTGCCAAAAATTAATGCAACATAATAAATTAACAATCCAATATGTTCCATGTGGGAGGGGGCACTGTTGAGCGATGACCGATTAGGACGCATTCCCATGTGACCCTGCCAATTTAATTGTAAAACTACAAAATTCTGCTAATTTATCATAAATTTTCTGCTGTGGAAAAAGATTAAAAGCTGATACGTTCTACAAAAAAGTGAAAACCAGGGAGAAAATGCAGAAAAAACACAAAGGAAAGCCAAAAAGAGACAATGGAATAGGCCCGAATAACGACCCGGGCTCTGATTCAGACAGCCAAGCCTGAGAAGCAGCCCACAAGTCAGAAATCACAGAAGTGCTTGGTGCAATATCATAGCTACACTCTGAGGTGGTTCTGTTTAAGGCCGTTATCTCCAAAAAGATTGAAGTGGAGATTTCCAAAGCTTCTGCGACAATATGTTCCATGTAAAATTGTCTTTAGTTCATGTATTTTCTAACATAGTTGTGTCTTAGGTGAGGTTGACAATAGGACACAGTCAGGAACTGTATCGCTCGAAGTTTAAGAAAAACTGTAATGCTGGTTCCGTAATGCTTTAGCTTTCATAATTAATAGTGGAATTTCTGATATGACAAGAAGATTATGCATGTTTTTTAAATGATGTAGTGAAGAGAGTGACTCATGTTTTCTTCCAATAGCTGCAGTAGAAAACATCTCTCAAACTGTGTTTTCTGTGATGAAAATTGTTTTTCTTTCTCTCTCTAAAAATATAAATGGATTCCTTAAATATAATTTATACAAGTATATAAATTATATTTGAGCACATGTGTGGTCCTGCCACAAATAAGCTTCCAAACCATTTTGGCCCATGACTCATGAAGACACTGAAAAGTCACACCAACCATTGAACTTTAACATATGGTTTGTATAACCATTAGTTTAATAACGATCAGTTTTTGGGACATTTTTTTTGTCTTGTCTTTTTTTTTTCCAATTATTAGTGCAGTAAGAGAGTTTGTGTTGCACAATATGATTAGTAGAAGTAAGTCTTAATGCATTAATATGTTATAGATGTATAAGCTGTCATAGTATACACAGTAGGATGCCATGACGCAGCACTGTTTATTCACTGTGTTGTTTATCTAGACCAGCAGTGTCGGTGATTTAGTGTTATTTCAATACAGCAGGTTGGCCCTGCTGGGCTCTGGGAAGCTGGGAGGTCTTCAGTAAAGCAAAGGAGTTTTAGGGGGGATGTGAGTTGAGTTTGATTT